>OX451738.1:1088814719-1089096937 GCA_948472305.1 Vicia faba | reverse complement strand
TCCTAAAACCCTTTGATGATTTTTTTGTTACAATTTTCGCATCACTCGCTCACTCTGATACACAATCAGTTCACACATACACCATCATCACCAATCTGCTATCCTCAATCCGCTAGCTCCGACGTCCGAACACCCTTTCGATTCTGCAATTCAGATCCTCTTTGTCACCATTTTTCATTTGAAGTTTTGGTACTGCTATATTTAAATGTGAATTAAGGAAGTGGATAATGTTTTTGTTATTTGTTGTATTGACATTGTTAGTGATAATTATTGTTAAAATTGAAGGGAATTTTTCATGACAGTTTGATTCCTATTTGGTGTTAAATTGAGTAACAGAATTTTGACAGCATTACTATTTTTGTTTAATTGGTGAGTTTCTAATGATGTTATTAATATGTTATTTCATTTTGAGTTAATCTTGAATGAATTAAACTTGGTGTTGATTTTGATTGTTCCTAATTTTGTTTTAAAACATGTTGGCTTTGAATTTGTGATGACATTGTGTGATTTGGTTTTGAATGACGAACTCGGTTATGGTATTGTTGTTTATCGTGTGCACATGGAACACTTGTTTGAGATGAGTTTTATTGAGCATTATTAGGATTACATAGTTGTTTCCCGGAATTTGGTTCGGTTGATTTTAGCTTACTTTGAGCTTGATTTTTCATATCATGAACTTGAATTGGATAAGAGCTTGAATTTTTGGTTCCCGTTTTCATTTGTGAATCGATAATCATGATAACTGTTTGATAACTTGATGTCTATTCATGATGCATTCATACAAGTTTCATTTGGTTTCAATTCTCTTGTGATTACTAACTTGTTTATGGTTTGCGTAAGTTTCTCAAGACTAATCAAGTAGTCATTCTCTCTTCTTACCTCTTATTCACTTTTGATTGATTAATCAAGTTTTGATTTATTTACTTGATTTTTTTATTATAAATGGATTAGTTTATTAATCTATTTTTCTTAACTCGATGAGGCCATGCCATATATAAGAAACATATGAAGTTTGGTATAGGGTAGCCCTTGAGTTTGATGAAACAAGGGTGTACTAGTATATAAGAAACGGACATGTAGAGGGTTGTGCTAATGATGTTGTGTTGTGTTAGTGAATGGTGGTGGAAATTATGATTCATTAAAAAACGGGGTTACCCATTTCACATTACCATTCATTAGTGATGTAATCATAAAATGTGATTAGTTTATAGAATAAAATGAATTTAGTGAAAAGTATTGAGTATTGGTTTTGTTATATGGTTGTGCAAGAGCAAGTGCAAGTTTTGAGTATTGGTTTTGTTTTCTAACTTATCATTTAGCTCAGATTGACTCAGAAACCGTAAACCATGGATAAGACATGGATGTATTCCAATCGATTGTTGAAAGAGTACGAGAACGGGGTATTGGAATTCGTTAAGTTTGCTGTTGCGCACGTAGAAGACCCCGGTCGAATGACATGTCCTTGTTTGTGTTGCTGTTATGGGAATCGGGTTGACGCGGTTCAGTTGGCATCGCATCTAATACGGTATGGAATTGATAGAAGTTATACATGTTGGAATATGCATGGTGAGAAAAGTGACGGGAATGATGAATCGAGGGATAATAGAACCTATGCTTCAAACGACAATGGCACAGATACATACGATTATGATCGAGTTGAAGAGATTGCAGAAGCGCTTGAAGAAGATCTTAATGATTGTCCCAAAATGTTCGAGAGGTTGGTAAGCGATGCAGAGAAACCGTTGTATAATGGTTGTACAAAATTCACAAGATTGTATGTGGTATTAAAGTTGTACAACTTAAAGGCGGGCAATGGATGGTCGGATAAAAGTTTCACAGAGTTATTAGCCCTTATGAAAGATATGCTACCAGAGGATAATGTTCTCCCCAATCGAACATATGAGGCCAAAAAGATGTTGTACTCTATTGGCATGAGCTATGACAAGATACATGCCTGTCCAAAAGATTGCGTTTTGTTTCGAAACGAGTATGCATCGTTAAATGAGTGTCCTAAATGAGGTGCCCCTCGATATAAGAAAAAGTTGTCTCCGGCAAAAGTCTTATGGTATTTTCCTATAATTCCGAGATTTAGACGGATGTATCATAGTGAAACCGATTCAAGACACTTAACTTGGCATGCAGATGAAAGAATTGTTGATGGAAAGTTTCGACATCCGGCAGATTCACCACAGTGGATGAAAATTGATAATGATTATCCTGAATTTGGAAAAGACGCAAGAAACCTTCGCTTGGCATTGTCTACTGATGGAATGAACCCACACGGTATTCAAAGTATCTCGCATAGCACATGGCCTGTAATTCTTATGATTTATAACCTACCTCCGTGGCTATGTATGAAGCGTAAGTACATGATGTTATCTATGTTAATTTCTGGGCCTAAACAACCAGGAAATGACATAGACGTATATTTGGAACCTTTAATCGAAGATTTGAAGATTTTGTGGGAGAACGGTGTGGAGGTTTATGATGGGTATAGGAAAGAAAGTTTCAACTTGAGGGCGATGTTGTTTGGAACAATTAACGATTTTCCAGCCTACAGAAATCTATCCGGGTATAGCATTAAAGGTGAAAAAGCGTGTCCTATCCGTGAAGATGGAACCGATACGATGCGATTGAAACTTTGTCAGAAGAATGTCTTTCTCGGTCATCGTAGATTCTTAAATTCTAAACATCAATATCGTGGATGGAGAAAAGCGTTCAACGGAGATACCAAACAACGTAGAGCTCTGCCTGGATTGACAGGTGATCAATTATTTGAAAAGGTGAAAGATGTGAGTATTCAGTTTGGCAAGCCTTTTGCACATAAAGTTGTTACAAGTGGGTGGAAGAAGAGGTCGATTTTTTTTGAATTGCCATATTGGAAATCTTTGTACGTAAGACATTTTCTTGATGTTATGCATATTGAAAAAAAATGTATTTGACAGTGTTATTGGTACGTTACTCAATATAAAAGGGAAGTCTAAGGATGGTCTTAAAGCAAGGGAGGACATGGTAGAGATGGGAATAAGAACTGAATTGGGACCCGTGAAAAAAGGAACACGAACATATCTACCACCTGCTGTTTACACTCTATCCAGAAAGGAGAAAAAAATATTGTGTAAGTTCCTAAGTGAGGTTAAAGTTCCAGAAGGCTACTCATCAGATATTAGAAGACTTGTGTCTATGCAAGACCTCAAGTTAAAGAGTTTAAAGACGCATGACTGCCATGTTATAATGGAACATTTTCTACCGATAGGTATACGTTCTATTCTTCCAGAAAAAGTAAGAAGCGCAATAACTAAACTGTGTTTTTTCTTCAAGTCAATTTGCAGCAAGGTGATCGATCCTGAGATCTTACCAACATTGCAAAAAGAAATAGTTGTTACTTTGTGTGATCTTGAAATGTATTTACCTCCCTCGTTTTTTGACATAATGGTTCATCTTGTCGTTCATCTTGTCAAAGAGACACAACTGTGCGGACCAGCTTATATGAGATGGATGTACCTGTTGTACCCCAAAATTTTCCCTCCCATTTCTCATTGATTTCTCATCACAAAACCCTTGAAGATCAGGGTCCAGTTAAGGTTTCATCTGCTCAAGACTTCTCCTTGCACTGCTGACCCAAATTAGGGTTTGTGTTTGCACAAAGATGTTTTGACCTAAAATGCCTAAGATAACTTTCTTGCTTCATATTGGACTCATAAGTTTATCCACATCAAGTTTCAAGTCTTGATTTCAAGTTTTGCCCAATCAATTGGACAGTTGACCTAGAAATCAGTTGTATTGGGGAAAAAGTCAACTGTGGCCAATTGACAGTCAAACCTCATGAAAATTGACCCACATCAACACTATGAACTCATATGAACCATTTGATCAAGTTTGGATCACAATTCCACAAGAAATTTGATCAGATCACCAAAAGGGCAAAATGGTCATTTTTAGGGTTTTGACTGCACAAAGGCAATTTTTGACTGTTTGACCCAACCAATGGCAAACCAAGCTCACTTATGGACTCAAGGACCCCATGGAATTATCTTGACATCCTCAACAAAATCAAAAGATCCCAAGTACACAAGATTGACAGTTGAATTTCCCAGTCAATTGATCAATTTTGACTGTATACTAAAAAGTCAAACTTTGACTTTTTGGTCAAAATCAAGAGTCAAGATTCATTTTTCATCGAAACATGCCAAATCATGAAACTTGTTCACCAAGAAATCAAAAAATGCAAATTAGGGTTAGAAATGAGAATTTTTCATAACTTAGAATTTTTCTAAGTTATGAAAAACCCTAATTTTTTCCCAACTTTGCCCCACTTTCTCACCAAGATCTATTTGGATTCAAACAAAAGTCAAAACATGAAAGTTGTAGCTTGTTTCATAATCTACAACTTTGATTCACAAAGTTTTCCCAAATGAGGCTTGTATCTCAAGTTACAAATTTTTGAATAAGGGCACTAAACCATTCTTAACTTAGTGAATTTTTAACCTATTTTGACAAGGTTTTCTACCCAACTTCAAGGCCATTTTCCATACACTTCCACTTGGAATTTCAATTTGCATTTCAAAGATGGATTGTATTACACATTCCAAGCTTTCCAAAATGTCCAAGAACTTCTCAAACAACCTCATAACTTGAGAGAATCGAATTTCACAATATGGCAAAAACTCACTTTTGAATTGGCTATTTTCCATGTTCATAATTTGTGCAAACTTCTCAAACCAGCATGCCCCTTGATTACAGGTCCTTAAACCATCCAACACTCAATAATTTAATGCATGTTCATTGTGCTAAGACCTTGTTTCATGAGTTCAAGCATTGCCTAAAGGATTAATCCCAAATTGGAAAAAACATTATATCCATTTTTGCAAAAGTTTCACTTTATGTCATGATGCAAATCCACAAGTACAGATGAGATCTAATTAGCACAAGATTATGAGCAAAACACTCTGATCAAGGAGAGATTATGCAGCACATTAGGGGGCCTCTACTGACCTAGAACACAACTTGGGCATTTGTTGCTTAAAGTGTAAGTAACATTGCATTTTGTAGGAGAACTCTCATATCAGCTTACAATCACTTAAGCAAACTTGTGAAACACATTCAGGGCATCCCAACTGAGCTAGTACACGACCCTAACATCCCTCATACACTCCCATTCCCAGAATCACCTTCAAACTGCAAGAACAGGGCAAGGCCTGCAGTTTGAGTGCCATCTCTCATTCCTCTCAAGCTTTCTTGCCCAAACCAGTTCACACACATTCCCTAGCATCAATGCAAGCTAACCAAGACCTGAAACACGACCTGTAATCCCTCTAACAAGTTCCACCATTTTCACTTTTTCATTTTGCAGTTGAAGTTCCACAGCTCGATTCAAGGTGTCTCAAGGCAAAGTAAATATTGGAACAACATCACCACATCTCAAGGAAGCTATACCAACCATCACCTTGCACTGAAAGCTCCCCCATTGCTAGATAGAACTTCAACTGAACAGGTACTTTGGTGAACTTCTAACTCTTAGTATAGGCATCATTAGCTCTAGGTTTGTGAATAAGGAATGTTCTACTCATGCCACTGAACCTGTACATGCTTTTACTTTTCATTTCTTTTGCTTGAGCTGTGAGAATTTAAGGTTTGAAAATGGCAGAAAACTTAGGTCAGGATTTGGGAATGTCAAAATTCTCTCTCATTTCTGAGAGTTAGGAGTTGTTCTTTATATATTTGGAATCGTGATTCAATGCTTAACATTTTTTATGTTGAAAGTTTGTGCAAAAGATCAAGGAATCAGGATGTTTGAACTGGAAGAACAGGCGCGCGTTTTGGACAATTTTTTGTCTGAAGGTTGAAGAAGAAGCCACATGGGCTGGGCCTGTGTGGTCTTTTCTTTTCACACCCTATTTCCATTTTCATACCCCCAAGCCCATTTTGTGTATTTTTATGATTTTTTTATTTTTCCTTTTTTATTCTGACTCATTTATTTTTTCTTATCATATTAAAAACATAAAAAATATTTTTTGCATCATTTTTATATTTTTTAGACATTTATTGGATTATATTGATATTTGTATACAAATAAGTAAATAATATATTATTTAGAATATATAGAGAAAAATAATGTAAACACATTTTTTTTTTATCTTCTTGAAATATTTTTATACAAAACATACTTTTTTTCATAAATATTAATTATTATTATTTTTATATATATATAACATTTATTTAGTAAATGATAAAGATATATATATATATATATATATGTATATTAATACACTTAGGATAAAATACCAAAAATATACATATTTTTATTTTATTAATATTTAACACTAAAAATACATTTTTACAAATACACTTCATTTTTTATTTTATTTTTTGTATATAAATAGTAAATATTATATATATTAAATAATTAATACCCTTTTGGTTAAAATTAGGGTTTTGCCCTAAATATGAAAATACTCCAAAAATAATACATTTTTTTACTTATTTTACATAAATAATACTTTTTCATACATATAAAAATTCTTTTTACATCTTGCATATTTATTTCATTTCCATTTAATTTATGCCTTTAATTATATTGTAAATATTCAAAGAAAATGATGTAATAGCTAGGTTTAAGTTCTTGTTTAAATAACCCCCATTTGAAACATTTGTACCCCCTCCCCATATTATTGTGTTGTAATAGTGTAGGAATTTAAATTTCGCACTTTAATGCTTTCTAAAACATACCATGCTAGAGTTAGGGTTTGTATGTAAATAAAACGAACAAAATAGTTTTGACCTAATTTCAAGATAATCAAGCATGAAAATGGACAACACATTTCACACTTGCACCCATAGGGTATTCCACTTTGTTGCCTTCAAATAATTGAGCCATATTGCATGTTAGGTTTCTTTGGGTAAAACAAACAATCAAATTATCATAAGTCCCTCGATGACGCTTTCGAAAAGTTGCCTAAAATGATCAAGTCCCTTTCAAAGAGAAATTGCCCAAAGATACTTAACACTATTGCAATTATGGTCTAAACGATGACCCTTGCCCGTCCCTTTCACCTCCTAATACAAGATTGTCCACCAAATGCAATGGTGGAACAAAATTGTCAAAAGGTTTAAAACATAACAAGAATCTTTGAGAAAATTTTAGGGTAGATAACTCTTAGGTACTTGTCAATTTGCAAAGAAAACACTTGCCTATTTTCAAACCAAACTTCACAAACACTTTCAAAACAAACTTTCAAAAAACCTTGAAACATCTTTTCAAAAGACAAAACACCTTTTGTAAAACATTCGAGTAAAGAATTGTTACAAGGGTAGCCTATACAAGGCATCTTTTCAAAACATTTTCAAAACCACACACCGAGCACCATTTCAAACAATTGAAAACCAAGGCAAGTTTGATCTAAGCAAGTACCTAAGAGCCCATGGATAACCATGGATAGAAAGGGTGCTAATACCTTCCCTTTCTATAATCTACTCCCCGAACCCAAGAAAAATCTCAAAGGTTTTTGCTGTGCTTTTTAAACCTTTCCTTAGGAAAAAATAAAAAGTCGGTGGCGACTCTTGCTCAACCGAAACATTTGCGAAAACAAACGCAAAACTATAGTCAGTTCTCCCACCGTACCACAGAACTGGCGACTCTGCTGGGGATAAATTTAAAAGTGGAGTAACCTTAGGGCTTAGATCACCCTCTTACATGACAAATTGTTTGAATTGTTTGCTTTATATCTTGGCTCTATTGTTTGGGTTTACAATCCTACACCCAGATTTTGGGAAACATTCATAGATAGCAATACGTTGTGGAAACTGTGCGGGGTATACCGACACGGTCGAAGCAATAGCTATATTAGTGCGACATATTTGTGAGTACCGGTAACCCTTGAGTTCAATCAAGGAGAGTACGGGGCCGCTGAGTGATGTCACTAAGCACTAATGACCTAGAACCTTACTTGACCATCTTGGCCTTACATTAGGAGTAGTGAGATGACCGGCTTTGGTGCAGTCCGAAGTTGGTAGATACTCGATACTACACTCATTGAGGGTTGTTTTCTTGGAATATTTTGGTCGCTAGTTAAGTGGCTAAACCAAAACAATGAACAATGAAAACAATCCAGTGATATTGAGCTCCTTAGAACCCGGTTACTATTTATAGGACAGGTTTTTAAGCCAACTACACTCAAGAGGGTACTTACCTATGAAACCCCATGCAAGCCTGAAAGTAGGGTTTGGTGTGATTTTCTTGTACATATGTTTTGTGCATACATCATAAACATCATAAACATCATAAAACATCATATGCATTCACTAACCATTTCAAGGGTTTTGGATCTTCATCTTTGTTCTTGTTTTGTAGGACATGGAAATTCCTCGCAGAAATACCATTCAAGTCAACCTTGTGAGAATCTCTCCTCAACTCAAGGAGCTCACCTCAAGAATTCCGGAAAATTCCTCCTTCAGTGAAAGACATGGTAGACTGCTCAGCTTAGTCAACACCAACATTGAAGAAGACATGATGAAAGTGCTATTCCAGTTCTTTGACCCTCTTCACCACTGTTTCACTTTCACTGATTATCAGTTGGTACCCACTTTGGAGGAGTTTTCTCAACTCCTGAGAATTCCTATCCTTAATCAACTACCCTTCAACGGTACGGAAAAGGAACCAAAGCCGGAAGATGTTGCTCGAGCATTACATCTACAACCATCCGACATCAAGGGGCATTGGGAAACCAGAAGCGGCGTCAAGGGATTCTTAGCAAAATTCTTGTTTGAGAAGGCACAAGAATGTTGGAATTCATTGGACCTACAAGCCTTTGAAGAGATTGTGGCACTCCTTATCTATGGGTTGGTCTTGTTCCCAAATCCTGACCAATTGGTAGATGTCAACACCGTCAAAATCTTCTTGTCCAGAAACCCAATACCAACGTTGCTTGGGGACATCCTTCACTCATTTTACACACGAACAATGAGAAAGAGTGGTGTTCTCATGTGATGTACTCCTCTCCTTGCAAGGTGGTTTATTTCGCACCTTCCACAATCTGTCTTGAAGAATGACCAAGGCTCAAGGTGGTCCCAACGGTTGATGACTCTTACTCACTCTGATGTACATTGGTGTTCTCGGTCCAGAGAAAATGTCATCATCGTCGATCGTTGCAGAGAGTTTCCTAATGTTCCTTTAATTGGAATTAGGGGAGGTATCACCTACAACCCTTGCCTAGCTTTGAGGCAATTTGGATATGCACGGAGGGATGGCCCTCACGACATGTTGATTCCTGACCTAGTTTTTGACTTCGACAACGATGCGCAAGGACTTCGCCAAAGATTCATCAGAGCTTGGGGAAAACTCAACAAGGTTGATAGCAAGACTCTGGGACACAAGAACTCCATCCCTCTTGAGCCCTATCTCAAGTGGGTACGAGCCCGAGCCCAAAGTCTAATGATGCCTTATCCTCATGTACTCCCAGTGATTAAAGAGCCCGTCAATGAAGGAGAGGTTCCCTACACCATCCTACATCCAGACATGCCTACATCGTGGGAGGAAATGCAGAAAAGTTAGATTCAGCTCAAGGAGGAACGGAATACTTTTGAAGCTAGCTTCTACGCCAGTGAGAAGAAGGTTCTAGAGCTTACCCGCCGACTCCATGAGCAAGAGGCCCTCAACACCTACATCGCACCAAAGAGGATGCGCAATGTCTTTTTGCCTTAAGAAGTTATTTTGTAATATTTGGCCCATGGGGCATTTATGTACTAACAAATTTCTTCTTATTAATATGACGTGCGTTCTTCTTTGTCTGAAACAATTTTGAATGTTCTAAATCCTTGAATGCATTGCATACATAAGCATACCATTCATCATGTGCATAAGCAGGTCTCACTCCAGGTTTCCTTATCTGTCTGCTGTTTATTTCAGTAGGATGGATCTCGAGCAAACAGTCAAAGACCTACAAGCTCAGAATGCACAGAGCCAGCAACTCCTGATGACCTTGGCTAAGGGTCAGGAGGATATCAAGACTCAATTGGGGAATAAGGACCCGGTGAAGAAGAAGAAAAAGAGGATTGGGGTGGCTACTTTGGGGAGAAGATTTGACGGAGAAGCTCGGAGAGTGCTTGAATTTCCTCCTACTTCTGATGAAGGGACCAGTAAAAGAGATGGAGTTGCGGTGCCTTCCGAGTCTGATGCGGAAGAAGAAGAGGTTGAAGAGGATGAAGATTATTCTGATCAGCAATACCCTCCAGCTGATGATAAATACAAGGGTTTAGAAGACAGATTGGCCGCCATGGAATTACAAAGAGTACCGGGTTTGGATTTTGAAGACTTGGGTTTGGTTGCCGGGATTGTGATTCCCCAAAAATTCAAAGTGCCAGTGTTTGTGAGGTATGATGGGTTGTCCTGTCCCAAAATGCATCTCAAGTCCTACGTGAGAAAGATTCAACCCTATACGGCAGATAAAAACCTCTGGATTCATTTCTTTCAAGACAGCCATTCGGGAGCTCAGTTGGAGTGGTTTTATCAGCTAGAAGGAACCAGTGTCAGAAATTGGGAAGATTTGGCCACCGCTTTCTACAAACAATATCAGTATAATTCTGATCTTGCTCCTACTCGTACCCAACTTCAGGGTATGTCACTAGGAACAAGCGAGGGATTCAAAGAATATGCACAAAAATGGAGGGATTTGGCTGGCCGGGTGCATCCTCCTTTAACCGACCGTGAACTCGTTGATATGTTTCTTGGGACCCTATCTGGGCCATTTTTCAATCATCTAATTGGTAACTCTTCCGCGGGGTTTACCGATCTGATCTTAACAGGCGAGAGAATAGAAGCCGACATCAAATCAGGAAAGATTCAGAAGGGTGTTGCTGCAAGTATTGAGAAGAAGCCTTTTAAGAAGGAAACAGCTGTGGTATATTCTCAGAGAAGAGCAGGGAAGACGAAGTGTCGGCCAACTATGGGGGCCGTAATGATTCAAAACACTCCAAGTGAGCAGCCTCGCTATAACCAGTCCAGACCAAATCAACAACAAGTGGAACGGCCACAACGGCAGTTCACCCGTATTAACATGACTCCAGCGCAAGTGCTTCCCCATTTGTTGAAGTTGAATCTCGCCACCATCAAGGAGGCACCAAAGAATGTGAATACGTCCTCTCCGCATTATCATGCCAATGCTAAATGCGCCTACCATTCAGACAGTGTTGGACACGACACCAATGATTGTTGGGCACTCAAGCATAAAATCCAAGACCTGATAGAGGCTAAGGAGGTGGAGTTTGACGCTCCAGAGAAGCCTAATGTGATATCTGCACCCATGCCGAAGCACGGCCGAAATGTCAATGCCATTGAAGAAGATTTGTATGTTGCTGATGTCAATGATCTGACTACTCCATTGCTAACCATTAAGTTGAATCTGTTAAGGGCCGGGATCTTCCCGGGATGTAAGGAAGACTGCTATTGTTGTTACTCTCTGCCGTTTGATTGTCCGTTACTGAAGAAAGGCATCCAAGGCCTTATGGATAATCGACAAATTTTGTTTGAAAAAGTTTCTGCTGTTCCAGTTCATACTGAAGATGTCTCAATCATAACCATTCACGCAAATCTTTCCAAGGCCGTCAAAAAGCCTGTTAAGATTACACCAGCTACGAAATCTGTTCCTTTGAAAATAACAATGCCAGGGCCTGTTCCCTATGTTTCTGAGAAGTCGATACCTTGGAACTATGGCGGTGACGTCTACTACCATGGTATCAAACAAATAGAAATAATTGAAGGAAGTTCGGATGATGATGGAGCCAGCATTAGTAACATTGCGGGCACTAGCAAAATCACCAGGAGCGGGAGAATATTTTCTCCAGAGATTGCCCCTCCAAGAGCAGTCTTTGGACCCTCATCGGCTAACAAGGTCGTCCCTGCACCAATAAAACTTTCTGCTAGAACTCCTTTGATTGAAGATGTTGTTGTTCCTAGTACTGTCTCTCCTACCGCTGCTGACAAAGGAAAGGGAATCCAAGATGAGCCCGTCAGGACGAGGGCTCAACCCTTGGTTATCCCGGAAACCTCCAAGAAGGAAATGGATGAGATTTTGAGGATAATCAAAAGAAGTGATTATGATGTAGTAGAACAGCTGGGGCAAACCCCCTCCAAGATCTCTATGCTGGCACTACTACTTTGCTCAGAAGCGCACGCTAAAGCCCTGATAAAATTCCTGAAGGCAACCCATGTGCCCCAGGAAACCTCTGCGGATCAATTTCAAAATTGCGTGGCTAGCCTGACTGCGGACAATGGATTAGGTTTTTCTGATGCCGACCTAACTCCTAAAGGCAGAAACCACAATGATGCTTTGCACATTTCAGTCGAGTGTCGAGGAACTACTCTCGCACACGTCTTGGTCGACACTGGTTCGTCGTTGAATGTTTTACCTAAAAAGGCCTTGGACCGACTAGATTGTGAAGGGTTGGAATTGAAGCCGAGTGATATTGTTGTCAGAGCTTTCGATGGTTCGAAAAGAATGGTCCATGGAGAGGTTGAAATTCCCATCAAGATAGGCACTGAGGTGTTTAAATCCACTTTCTATGTGATGGACATCCGTCCATCATACTCTTGCCTGCTGGGTAGACCTTGGATACACCATGCTGGGGCAGTCACCTCCTCCTTACATCAGATGTTGAAGTATCCTGTCAAGGGAAAGATCATTACTGTCCATGGCGAAGAAGAGTACATGATTAGCCACTTAAATTCTTTCTGGTATGTGGAGGTTGAAGGAGAGTTCATTGAGACACCGTTTCAACATTTCGAAGAAGTCCTTCCTGAAATAGCAGTAGCAAAGTTGGCAGCTGAGACACCGAGACAGATGGCCAGGATGGCATCTCTGGAGGACGCGAGGGCCGCAATAAAAGAAGGGAAGAATTCAGCATGGGGGCAGTTACCTGACATTCCACATAAGACAGACAAATTTGGATTAGGATTCACAGCCGCTAGCCAGAAAGCTATGCGCCGTGCGAAGATTGAAAGGGCGCCAGTCAAAATTTCTCCCTACGGAATCAACGCTTTGGAGGATGAAGACAAGGAGAGCAACATTGAAGAGTGGATTTATCCAACTATCAAGGGAGGATTGAGCAACTGGGAGGCAAAAGACTTTGTCCCCATCACTTTTATTCATCAGTAATTTATCTGTTAAACATTTCCTATTTGGTCTGTAATATTTACTTTCAAACAATTCGTACACTATCTTTTCACCTCCTGCCTTGCCCGGGGCATGTAGGTCCACTTGTAAGGGTTTTGATTATTTTTCATATCCATATGCCATGTTTAATGATTCATTGGACGTTTTTCATGTGATAAACTGCTTGTGTTCATTTTCTTTCCTTTTGCATTTTTTGTTTAAGGATGGCTATCCCTTACACACACCCACACTCACCAATGCAGGTACCCATCCACTCCGGATTCCATGGGTGACTATTCTGCTATATCTTTCAATAACTCTGAAGATCTGGTCAATCTAGCCGAGTATGAAGATGACGAATGTTGTGAAGTACCCAGGGAACTAGCCAGACTTCTGCAACAAGAGGAAAGGGCCATCTTACCGCATGAAGAGCCATTAGAAACTGTCAACTTAGGGACCGAGGAAGACCGGAAGGAAGTGCAAGTGGGTGCCAATTTGAAACCGAATGTCAAGGAAAGCCTGATACAGTTGTTGAATGAGTATGTTGAAATATTCGCTTGGTCTTATGAGGACATGCCGGGTTTAGACACGGACATCGTGGTTCACCGTCTCCCCACAAGAGAAGACTGTCCACCGATCAAGCAAAAAGTTCGCCGAATGAGGCCTGACATGTCCGAAAAGATCAAAGCCGAAGTAATGAAGCAATTCGATGTTGGCTTTCTGGCTGTTACATCCTATCCTCAATGGGTCGCTAACATTGTGCCAGTACCTAAGAAAGATGGCAAAGTCAGGATGTATGTGGACTACCGGGATTTGAATAGGGCCAGCCCCAAAGATGATTTTCCACTTCCACACATTGACATTTTGATCGACAATACAGCTCAGCACAAAGTGTTTTCCTTCATGGATGGATTCTCGGGCTACAATCAAATCAAAATGGCTCCCGAGGATATGGAGAAAACAACTTTTGTCACACAATGGGGCACTTTCTGTTACAAGGTGATGCCGTTCGGGCTGAAGAACGCAGGGGCAACTTATCAACGCGCCATGGTAGCTTTATTCCATGATATGATACATCATGAGATTGAAGTTTACGTAGAAGATATGATAGCTCGATCACAAACAGAGGAAGAGCACCTTGAACATCTAGAAAAGCTGTTTGCCAGGTTGAAAGAATACAAGCTCAGGCTGAATCCAAGTAAATGCACTTTTGGAGTTAGGTCTGGTAAACTCCTGGGATTCATTGTAAGCAACAAAGGCATCGAAGTCGATCCGGCAAAAGTAAAAGCAATACAAGAGATGCCTGCTCCCCATACTGAGAAGGAAGTTAGAGGATTCTTGGGGCGCTTAAACTATATTGCCAGATTCATCTCACATCTGACTTCTACCTGTGAGCCAATTTTCAAACTCTTGAAAAAAGATCAGGTAGTCGAGTGGAACGACGATTGTCAAGCTGCTTTTGATAGAATCAAGGAGTATTTGCTAGAACCTCCTATTCTGATGCCACCCGTCGAAGGAAGACCATTGATCATGTATTTGACCGTCTTCGATAACTCAATGGGGTGTGTTTTGGGCCAGCATGACGAGTCTGGTCGAAAAGAGCAAGCTATTTATTACCTTAGCAAAAAGTTTACCGACTGTGAGACTCGCTACTCACTGCTCGAGAAAACTTGCTGCGCTTTGGTATGTGCTGCTCGCCGACTAAGACAGTATATGTTGACTCATACTACCTTGTTGATTTCCAAAATGGATCCTATCAAGTATATCTTCGAAAAGCCCGCTTTATCTGGAAGGATAGCTAGATGGCAAATGATCTTAACTGAGTATGACATCCAGTACACCACCCAAAAAGCTATAAAAGGGAGTGTACTAGCTGACCATCTGGCTCATCAAGCTATCGAAGATTATCAACCCATGAGATTTGACTTCCCAGACGAGGACATCATGAGTTTGGACAACATTGAAGGTAGTGGACCGTATGACGGACCCGAAAAGGGATCCCGATGGATCCTGTACTTTGATGGTGCTTCAAATGCACTTGGAAACGGTATCGGCGCGGTACTCATTTCTCCGGAAGGTTGTCACACACCTTTCACGGCCCGACTTTGCTTCAGCTGCACAAACAACATGGCTGAGTATGAAGCTTGCATCTTTGGTCTCAAGGCTGCTATAGACTTGGGGATCAAATCTTTGATCGTATTCGGGGACTCGGCTTTGGTTATCAGTCAAATCAAAGGAGAGTGGGATACCAAGCATCCTAATCTTATCCCATACAAAGAACATGTCCTGACATTGCTGCCTCATTTCGAGCAAATTACCTTCGAGCATTTCCCGCGAGAAGAGAATCAGCTAGCAGATGCTCTAGCCACAATGTCCTCCATGTTTAAACTCAACTGGGATAACGAGGCTCCCCAAATCACCATCGAGCGAATGGATGAACCTGCGCATTGTCACGAGATTAATACCGAAGAAGTAGTGGAACAACCCCGGTTCCATGAAATCAAAAGGTATCTCGAGACTAGAGATTATCCTGAAGGAGCTTCCGTAAATGACAAGAAGTTCTTAAGGAAATTCGCTGTTAAGTTCTTCCTGAGCAACGGCATCCTTTACAAACGAAGCCATGACTGTGTATTACTCCGATGCGTAGATAAAGCTGAAGCAGAGTTGATCATGACTGATATACACAGCGGCACATTTGGCACTCACTTGAGCGGGCATACAATGGCTAAGAAGATCCTAAGGGCAGGCTATTACTGGTCTACCATGGAAGCTGACTGCCATCAACATTCCCGTACTTGCCACAAGTGTCAAGTCTATGCTGACAAAGTTCATATCCCTCCGGTTCCTCTCAACGTCCTGACTGCTCCGTGGCCCTTTGCAATGTGGGGCATTAATATGATTGGAGAAATCAAGCCCACGGCTACCAACGGACATTGCTTCATCCTGGTTGCCATTGACTATTTCACCAAATGGGTCGAAGCAGCTTCCTTCGCCTCTGTTACTAAAAATGTGGTTTCCCGCTTTATCAAGCAAAATCTCATATGTCGGTATGGTGTTCCAGACAGGATCATCACAGACAACGGTACAAATCTGAATAACACAATGATCACCGCTTTGTGCGAACAGTTCAAGATTTATCATCATAATTCATCTCCCTATCGGCCGAAGATGAACGGTGCTTTTGAAGCTGCGAACAAAAACATTAAGAAGATCATTCAGAAAATGACAGTCACTTACAAAGACTGGCATGAGATGTTACCGTTTGCTCTACATGGATACCGTACAATGGCACGTACTTCAACTAGGGAAACCTCATTTTCTTTGGTTTATGGCATGGAAGCTGTTTTGCCTATGGAAGTCCAGATCCCTTCTCTAAGGATTATGAAGGATGCAGGTTTGAATGAAGATGATTGGATGCAGACCCGACTTGATCAACTCAATATGATCGACGAAAAGCGACTTGCTGCTATATGCCATGGTCAGACGTATCAAAAGCGGATGATCAAGGCCTTCAATAAGAAAGTCAGACGTCAAGTGTATCAAGTCGGAGATCTCGTAATCAAGCGGATTATCTTGCCGCAAAATGATCCCAGGGGCAAATGGACTCCTACATATGAAGGACCATTTGTGATCAAGGGCATATTTTCTGGTGGTGCAATGATTCTGACCACCATGGACGGCGACGATTTGCCGCACCCTGCGAACGCAGACATAGTCAAAAGATACTACGCATAAATAACCCGACAAGTCGAAAACCCGAAAGGGCGGCTTGGGCAAAAATGGGCATCCCGGTGGATCGAAAACCCGAAAGGGCGGTTCAGGCAAAAATTAGGGATAAAAACAAAAAAAATCTGTACACCCGGCAAGTTGAAAACCCGAAAGGGCGGCTTGGGCAAAAAGAGGTTTCCCGGTGGATCGAAAACCCGAAAGGGCGATTCAGGCAAAAGTTAGGGAATTAAAGCGTATGACTATGTCTCGTCGGATCACTTCAAAGACAATCTCTTCATCAGTCGGTTCCAGGCTTCTGATCAATCCAGTCATCGGTAAACGAAGCATTGAAGGAACATAGATTCAGAGTTGTGAAAGCTATAGCGGAATGGAATCCCATGGAATTATTTCACATAGCCATCCTTACTTTGTATAAATCTTACAAATATTTACGACAAAATCCTCTCACTAGGATGATTGTCTCCTTTGTACAAATATACTCATAAAAATCAATACAAATACTTTTCCCAGAAATTTGTGTCATTTCCTTTTCTTTTCTCTTGCACTATTTGTTTTATTTTGAGAAACGTCCGATGTTTTGTTAAATAGGCATATGCATTTGAACATAATCATTTCCTTACGAACCAAGAAAGAGGATTGCTGATAAATTGAAGGTACAGTTGGATATCTTGACACCCTTCCAAAAGGAAATCCCCCGGAGATTTGGAATCCATATCCCTAGCAAGTTTTGAGGCTTATCCCCAGTAGATTCTGGAAGCTTATCCCCCGCAGAGTACAGACGTCTCTCCCGAGCTTTATTCAAAGTTATTCCTCACAAGGCCTTATAACTGGGTTATCCTCAGCTGACAACCACGGAAGATCGCGCTCGCCAAACTTCTTCTTATCCCTAGCGGAGTTCATCAAAGTTCCCCAGCAGTAACTTATCTTTGCAATTCCCCAGCCAGAAGGTCCTCAGGAATTCAATTCCCCTCAGAGTTTAAATTTCAGAATCCCCAGCGAGGCCAGACTAATGAACCTTCTCCCCGCAGAGTTTTAGGAGAACAAATCTTGAGTTCCCCAGTGAAGTCGCCAGAGATGCTTCCCGCCAAACTGAAGATTCTCAGTCTTGCATCCCCAGCAAGAGTCTACTAGATTGGTACTCCCCGGTAGAAGTCATCAGGAATTCCCCAGAGGCTTGGTATACAACCCAAGCTCCTTTTTCCCCAGCAATAGCCAAGGAATTGTTCTTCCCGGCAGCAGTCAAGATGCTTTTATCTTCAGCCATCCAGGGTTCATCTATCACCAGCAAGACAACTCATCAGCTTACATGCGCATTCATTACATTCATATCATAAACACTGATATAACATATATTGCATCATACATTTCATGCGACATAATTTTGTGTTTAGCTAACATTTTGTCCTTTTCAGGATAAGAATAAAAGGCTATCATTAACAGTTTCAGATGCAGTTTTACACGGACTCATCATCAGGCAACCCTACACCGGTTCCTCCCCAAATTTCAAGATTTCTGAAAACAGTTTACGGGTTCTCCAAGTAACGGATGTTAACCTATCGCTTGTTCAGTTTCTTCTCAAGATTTCTGAAAACAGTCTATGGATTCTTCCCAACAACGGATGTTAGTCTATCACTTGTTCAGATGCAACCTTTTGAAAACAGTTTACGGACGCTTCCCAACAACGGATGCTGCTCTATTTCTTATTCAACTTCAAGATTTCTCAAAACAGTTTACGGGTTCTCCAAGTAACGGATGTTAACCTATCGCTTGTTCAGTTTCTTCTCAAGACTTCAAGAACAGTTGTTCAGGTTCTCCAAGAATTTTTCTAAGTTATGAAAAACCCTAATTTTTTCCCAACTTTGCCCCACTTTCTCACCAAGATCTATTTGGATTCAAACAAAAGTCAAAACATGAAAGTTGTAGCTTGTTGCATAATCTACAACTTTGATTCACAAAGTTTTCCCAAAAGAGGCTTGTATCTCAAGTTACAAATTTTTGAATAAGGGCACTAAACCATTCTTAACTTAGTGAATTTTTAACCTATTTTGACAAGGTTTTCTACCCAACTTCAAGGCCATTTTCCATACACTTTCACTTGGAATTTCAATTTGCATTTCAAAGATGGATTGTAGCACACATTCCAAGCTTTCCAAAATGTCCAAGAACTTCTCAAACAACCTCATAACTTGAGAGAATCGAATTTCACAATATGGCAAAAACTCACTTTTGAATTGGCTATTTTCCATGTTCATAATTTGTGCAAACTTCTCAAACCAGCATGCCCCTTGATTACAGGTCCTTAAACAATCCAACACTCAATAATTTAATGCATGTTCATTGTGCTAAGACCTTGTTTCATGAGTTCAAGCATTGCCTAAAGGATTAATCCCAAATTGGAAAAAGCATTATATCCATTTTTGCAAAAGTTTCACTTTATGTCATGATGCAAATCCACAAGTACAGATGAGATCTAATTGGCACAAGATTATGAGCAAAACACTCTGATCAAGGAGAGATTATGCAGCACATTAGGGGGCCTCTACTGACCTAGAACACAACTTGGGCATTTGTTGCTTAAAGTGTAAGTAACATTGCATTTTGTAGGAGAACTCTCATATCAGCTTACAAACACTTAAGCAAACTTGTGAAACACATTCAGGGCATCCCAACTGAGCTAGTACACGACCCTAACATCCCTCATACACTCCCATTCCCAGAATCACCTTCAAACTGCAAGAACAGGGCAAGGCCTGCAGTTTGAGTGCCATCTCTCATTCCTCTCAAGCTTTCTTGCCCAAACCAGTTCACACACATTCCCTAGCATCAATGCAAGCTAACCAAGACCTGAAACACGACCTGTAATCCCTCTAACAAGTTCCACCATTTTCACTTTTTCATTTTGCAGTTGAAGTTCCACAGCTCGATTCAAGGTGTCTCAAGGCAAAGTAAATATTGGAACAGCATCACCACATCTCAAGGAAGCTATACCAACCATCACCTTGCACTGAAAGCTCCCCCATTTCCAGATAGAACTTGAACTGAACAGGTACTTTGGTGAACTTCTAACTCTTAGTATAGGCATCATTAGCTCTAGGTTTGTGAATAAGGAATGTTCTACTCATGCCACTGAACCTGTACATGCTTTTACTTTTCATTTCTTTTACTTGAGCTGTGAGAATTTAAGGTTTGAAAATGGCAGAAAACTTAGGTCAGGATTTGGGAATGTCAAAATTCTCTCTCATTTCTGAGAGTTAGGAGTTGTTCTTTATATATTTGGAATCGTGATTCAATGCTTAACATTTTTTATGTTGAAAGTTTGTGCAAAAGATCAAGGAATCAGGATGTTTGAAATGGAAGAACAGACGCGCGTTTTGGACAATTTTTTGTCTGAAGGTTGAAGAAGAAGCCACATGGGCTGGGCCTGTGTGGTCTTTTCTTTTCACACCCTATTTCCATTTTCATACCCCCCAAGCCCATTTTGTGTATTTTTATGATTTTTTTATTTTTCCTTTTTTATTCTGACTCATTTATTTTTTCTTATCATATTAAAAACATAAAAAATATTTTTTGCATCATTTTTATATTTTTTAGACATTTATTAGATTATATTGATATTTGTATACAAATAAGTAAATAATATATTATTTAGAATAAATAGAGAAAAATAATGTAAACACATTTTATTTTTATTTTTATTTTTTTATCTTGAAATATTTTTATACAAAACATACTTTTTTTCATAAATATTAATTATTATTATTTTTATATATATATAACATTTATTTAGTAAATGATAAAGATATATATATATATATATATATATATATATATATATATATATATATATATATATATATATATATATATATATATATATATATATATATATATATATATATATATATATATATATATATATATATATATATATATATATATATATATATATATATATATATATATATATATATATATATATATATATATATGTATATTAATACACTTAGGATAAAATACCAAAAATATACATATTTTTATTTTATTAATATTTAACACTAAAAATACATTTTTACAAATACACTTCATTTTTTATTTTATTTTTTGTATATAAATAGTAAATATTATATATATTAAATAATTAATACCCTTTTGGTTAAAATTAGGGTTTTGCCCTAAATATGAAAATACTCCAAAAATAATACCTTTTTTTACTTATTTTACATAAATAATACTTTTTCATACATATAAAAATTCTTTTTACATCTTGCATATTTATTTCATTTCCATTTAATTTATGCCTTTAATTATATTGTAAATATTCAAAGAAAATGATGTAATAGCTAGGTTTAAGTTCTTGTCTAAATAACCCCCATTTGAAACATTTGTACCCCCTCCCCATATTATTGTGTTGTAATAGTGTAGGAATTTAAATTTCGCACTTTAATGCTTTCTAAAACATACCATGCTAGAGTTAGGGTTTGTATGTAAATAATACGAACAAAATAGTTTTGACCTAATTTCAAGATAATCAAGCATGAAAATGGACAACACATTTCACACTTGCACCCCTAGGGTATTCCACTTTGTTGCCTTCAAATAATTGGGCCATATTGCATGTTAGGTTTCTTTGGGTAAAACAAACAATCAAATGATCATAAGTCCCTCGATGACGCTTTCGAAAAGTTGCCTAAAATGATCAAGTCCCTTTCAAATAGAAATTGCCCAAAGATACTTAACACTATTGCAATTATGGTCTAAACGATGACCCGCGCCCGTCCCTTTCACCTCTTAATACAAGATTGTCCACCAAATGCAATGGTGGAACAAAATTGTCAAAAGGTTTAAAACATAACAAGAATCTTTGAGAAAACTTTAGGGTAGATAACTCTTAGGTACTTGTCAATTTTCAAAGAAAACACTTGCCTATTTTCAAACCACACTTCACAAACACTTTCAAAACAAACTTTCAAAAAACCTTGAAACATCTTTTCAAAAGACAAAACACCTTTTGTAAAACATTCGAGTAAAGAATTGTTACAAGGGTAGCCTATACAAGGCATCTTTTCAAAACATTTTCAAAACCACACACCGAGCACCATTTCAAACAATTGAAAACCAAGGCAAGTTTGATCTAAGCAAGTACCTAAGATCCCATGGATAACCATGGATAGAAAGGGTGCTAATACCTTCCCTTTCTATAATCTACTCCCCGAACCCAAGAAAAATCTCAAAGGTTTTTGCTGTGCTTTTTAAACCTTTCCTTAGGATAAAATAAAAAGTCGGTGGCGACTCTTGCTCAACCGAAACATTTGCGAAAACAAACGCAAAACCATAGCCAGTTCTCCCACCGTACCACAGTACCTTACTGAACATTATATGAAAATATTAAAAGGGTATGTGAAAAACCGAAGTCGACCAGAGGGTTGTATTGCTGAACGATATATTGTTGAAGAAGCGATTGAGTTTTGTACTGAATATCTGTCAAATGTTCAATCAATTGGACTCCCCAAATCTCACATTGTTGAAAAAAAGAAGGTAAGAAGCTAATTGGAAATAAAGTTGTGACAGTATCAATGGTCGAACGGGATCAAGTGCATTTGTATGTTCTGCATAATGAGCTTGAAGTTGAGCCGTATGTTGAAATTCACAAGGGTGTTCTTCGAGGTTTAAATCCGTATAGAAATGAGAATTGGATTGTACGAGAGCATAATCGAAGTTTCATACCATGGTTTAAGGAACATATTTATTCAAATTATCGTTCAGATCATGCTTCAGTAACAGAAAGATTGAGATGTTTAGCATACGGTCCAAGTTTAATTGTGTTTTCTTATAGCGCATATGCAATTAATGGATACACATTTTATACCAAAGAACAGGATGACAAAAGTACTATGCAAAATAGTGGTATCACCTTGATCGCTGAAGCAATGCATATATCAAGTATGAAAGACTTAAACCCAAAATTTGCAAACCTGTCATATTTTGGGGTTATCGAGCGCATTTGGATGTTTGATTACGAGAAGTTTCAGATTCCTATATTTGGTTGCAAGTGGGTTGAAAATAATAATGGCATACGAATGGATAAGTCAGGTTTTTTGCAAGTGGATCTTAATAGGGTGGGGTACAAAGATGAGCCTTTCATTCTAGCCTCTCAAGCTAAACAAGTGTTCTATGTCAATGATCCGACAAGTACGAAATGGTCTATAGTGCTACTATCTAACAAAGTAATTGATGAAAGCATTGGAGATCAAAGTGATATTGGTGTTGACATTGAATCTTTAACCATAACTGATCAAAATGATAATGAATCATGTATTAGAAACGATCATAATGAGGGTATTTAGATTAATCCAACTGTCCGCGTTGTTAAGAGACGAGTAGAACACATTCCTACCAAGAAAAGAAAGAGACCTTAGTGAAAAGGGTAATAGTATATATAATTTGCCATTTCATTTTTATATTTGTCATTTCATTTTAATTTTCCATTTCATTTATATTTGTCATTTCATTTTTATATTTGTCATTTCATTTTTATTTGCTATTTCATTTATATTTGTCATTTCATTTTAATTTTCCATTTCATTTTTATTTGTCATTTCATTTTTATATTTGTCATTTCATTTTTATTTTCTATTTCATTTATATTTGTCATTTCATTTTAATTTGCCATTTCATTTTTATTTGTCATTTCATTTTTATGTTTGTCATTTCATTTTTATTTGCCATTTCATTTTTATTTTTTTTCATTATTACAGGTCAAATGGCTAGTAATCAAGATAACGCAAAAGATGCAAATGCTCCTGAAAATGCTCCTGAAAATACTCAAGAAAATACTTCAGAAAAAGATATTACACGAGGTATAACTATTATGAGGGGAATCATACGTGATAGAGATAGAGGAGTAACATATAATGTAGAATGGAATGATAATGACCAATTAATTGGGTCTAATGCTGCAAAGTTGACAAGCTACATTGGTACGCTTGTTCGTATACACATTCCGATCACCACTCCTAGATGGAAAAGAGGAGAGTTGGATGAGGCTAAGGAGTAAGTTTGGACTGAGATAAAGGTACATATATGGTTTTTGTTATTTGCTTTATCTTGACGATAATATGTGTTTAAATTTCTTTTACTAACACACTTTATGCGTATGTTTTTTTGTAGAGGTCTTTTAACATTGAAGATACCCGTAAAAAATATATAATGGGTTTGGCTGGAAAAAGACACAGAGGGTGGAGAACATTTTTAACAAACAAGTATCTTAAAGATGATGAAGGAAATTTTCTTGAAGAGGATCCGGAACGTCCAAAGAAATATGAGAACTTCATTACACCTGAAGAATGGGTTGGTTTTGTAAGCCAAAGAAGAGACGAGAATTTCAAGAAAGTGAGAGCTATAAATCACGAGAGAGCGTCAAAACCCGCATATCCATACAAAAAAGAGCGTTTGGGATATGCTCGCTTAGAGGAAAAAATTGTAAGTAAATATAAACTCTACGATCTTATTAATTCTCTCAATGTGTTATATAGTTTATGATCTTAAGACTTCCGTCATTGCGTAGTTAGAAGAGACAAAAAGTGACGCAACATCACTACCGACACATTTGTTGTGGAAGGAAGCCCGTGTGGGCAAGGATCAAGCTGTTAATCCCGATATTCAACATGTGTATGATGAATGTGTAAGTATAAGATTGTGTCTTTAGTTAAATCAATTAATGTTTATTTATATTTAAGTATTTTTTTATCTCCACTAATAATTTTTTATATGTAATTGAATTACAGGAGACCTTGTCCCAATCGGTATCCCCAGGTGAGGATCCTCACGATACCAGGAGCGTACTTAGTCGAGCACTAAATATTGCTGAGTATCCGAGTCGGGTGAGGGGTAAAGGTCATGGTGTGACTCCAACCTCTTTGTATAAGCATCCAAGGAGAAGAAATCCTAGCAATGCAGAAGTGATGCAAACATTGCAGGATTTACAAGCTCAAGTTCATGAATTGCAGAAGGATAAAGAGAGATATATGGCAGAAAAGAGCAGTTCACAATTGAAATAAACTAGTGACAAAGCTAGTATCAAATGTCAGCATAAATTTCCCGAGGTAATTTTCAATATATATCCGTTATTACTATAGAATATTTTTAGTCACTTCTAACGGTTATTATTGGTTTAGGGCATTTCATCTTGCCAGCTATACCTATCGTCACCGGCTTATCGACTAGTTGGCAAGGGAAAAGTCCATAACAGTTCGGGAGATTTACTTCAAAATAGACCGCTTCTGGATGGTCACATGAAAGTATCGGTTGACATTGCTTTAGATATGGATGCATTGCTGCCGGTACCTGACATTGTTGCTGAGACCACATTGCTGCGAGATGCAATTGGATCTTTTGTTGCATGGCCATCCGACCTCATTTTCATAGATGATCAGGTATGTTGAAAACAATTATGAATCTTTAAGTCTTCAACTGTCAGTTCTGACCTCAGTTATTTCCACGGTAATTATAGACTCCTACAACACCCGCATCTAAGGGTAAAGGGATTTTGCGGCACGACGAGTCTGACGTATCACCAAAAGAGGTACGTTTAAAGTGTTAATTATATGATCCGAATAAAAAACTGCATAATTTTATAATTTAACCGAGTTTATATGATTTTTAGGTACCTTTTCATGGGTCACAACAAGTGAGGCAGAAAATCGTTGGCGTACCACCCAAGAAAAGGGTGCCTACTAGATTTTTCCCTCGATACCGGCAGTGTCTTGAAACAATAGTGGGAACAACAAATTTGATGGATGGTGGTATTCGTCAAATTGATATGGATCAAGGTATTTTTGGTTTTCCTTGCACAGAAATAATTGGACATGAGGACGTGGAACAGATTTTCCGTCATAAAGAATTGGGCGTCAGTATTATGCATGCATACATCCGGTAACCCCATCTTTATATTATGTAATTAGCTGAAATCTTTTTTAAACATTTTCAATGAATATACTCTAATATTAATTATGTTTTTATTTAAGGCTGTTATATGACAAATTGATGCGCGGGAATCAATTGTCAAACATATTCCATTTTGTGTCTTCCTCCCGTGTCAGCGGAGCGACAATTGGTAGGGAACCGGATTCAGTAAGAGAGCACTTAGTTGAAAGATTCATGGCAACTGGCAGTACAGAAAGCTTATATCTTTGGGCGTATAATACTATTCCTACAGGGTTAGATTTTCATTCTAAATTCATTTTAATATTTGTAATTTTTGTGTAGAAAAATTTCTTCTAAACTGTTGTTTTAATTTATAGACGTCACTGGTTGTTGGTTGCTATCGATCCTATAAAAGAAGTGGTCTATTATCTGAATTCGGTTGACGGTGATTGGACAAATTATCCGGATATGAAGTTAATGATTGATACGTAAGTGAGATTATTCTAAATATTTGCGTGTATTTATGTATTTAATTATTTCTGTGACATTGTTCTAAATATATATTTTTATTTTGTTAGAGCGATACAAGTATTCCGGTGTCAAAGAGAAGCTCGGGTACGACGGTCTAAATCAAACAACATTAGTTGGATCAAAGTGCAGGTATATTAATTTCCACTATTTTGCTTATAATATTTACGCTATTTGATAAAACAATACAACTATATATTCTTATTTGTTTTTCTATGTAGTGTCCTCAACAGCAAAACTGTATAGATTGCGGATACTTCGTTATGCGATTTATCAAAGAAATCATTCAACTGAATCAAATAGAGATTCCAGTCACGGTATGAATTTATAACTTAGAATTTGTTTTATTATTTCTCGGATATTCCATATAATTTTTTACTTTTAACTAAATCATGCATATTATGTTTTCTTATGTAGTACTTCGATGAGTACAAATGTGCATATTACATGAAACTTCAGTTGGAAGAAACCAAAGAGGAGTTGTGTCAATATTTTATTGAGCAGAGAATAATATAAGGACTGGTTTAGTTGTTGTTAGGTTTGATTTTGTAAGACTGATTTTGAGTTAGAATACTGATAACAATGGTTTATATATAATTTGAGATACAAACATAATTTATGATTGATTTTGAGCAATGATAGTTTCTTGTTTATGGTTTCTTGTGTTATACTTGTGTACTAAAGTAGTTGATAGAATAAAATGAATTTAGTGAAAAGTATTGGTTTTGTTATATTGAGTATTGGTTTTGACTCAGAAACCGTAAACCATGGATAAGACATGGATGTATTCCAATCGATTGTCGAAAGAGTACGAGAACGGGGTATCGGAATTACAATGCATTACCGCTATTTATGAATTACAGGTTATGGCAACTGGTTTATATAAATAATATGCTGCAAATAATGCAGGTATATGAATTATATAAATAATACCTCTAAAAAAAAACACCCTATGAAAGCGCTTTTTGGAGAAAAGCGCTTTCATAGGTAGACCTATGACAGCGCTTTTTCACATAAAGCGCTTTCATAGGTAGACCTATGACAGTGCTTTTCCAAGAAAAAGTGCTGCTAAAAGACAACCTATGAAAGCTTTTTTCCAAAAAAAGCGCCACCAATGAAAGCGCTTTTTCATAAAAAAGCGCTGCCAAAAGCCTACTAAAGAGAGCGCTTTTTAGAAAAAGCGCGGCCAAAAGCCTACTTAAGAGAGCGCTTTTTAGAAAAAGCGCTGCCATAAGGGTACTAAAGAGAGCGCTTTAAAGAAAAAGCGCTGCCATAAGGGTACTTAAGAGAGCGCTTTTTAGAAAAAGCGTTGTCATAAGTAGACCTATGAAAGCGCTTTTCATTAAACAAAAAGTGCTGCTAAAACCTATAGCAGCGCCACCTTAGAAAGCGCTTTTAAGCGCTTTTAAAGGCCAAAAAAAGCGCTTTCGTAGGTATTTTTTGGCGTAGTGTATATATATATATATATATATATATATATATATATATATATATATATATATATATATATATATATATATATATATATATATATATATATATATATATATATATATATATATATATATATATATATATATATATATATATATAACACATACCAAAATGCTATTGGTGTTAAGTGTAATTGTTGAAATAGTTAAAATGTGGTTTCTCTTTCTTTTACTTTACTGTTATTAATTTTTTAGAATAAAACATGTGTATAAAGTTGGACAAGGATGAAACGTCCACCTTTAGTTTTTATTTATTTTATTATTCTGCTTTTTTTAAACCTTTTTGTGGTTTTATAAAAAAAACAAAAAAAGTATATTTAGTTGGTTATTAGATTAATTTAGATCACTTACTGTAAAATAAAAATATTCTTTTTTATTTCATCAGAACATTTAATTAAAAGAAATAAAAGTACAAAACAACCGAGAAAAGTATTTTGTTTAGTTTATTAGGTTTTATATTTAATTAATACTAAAAATGTTAATAAAAAATACATAGTAACTAAATTCTATACAACCTTTGTACATAATTTCTAAATATTTATATCATAATTAAATTAATTAATATTCTACCAAGATGTTAAAATCCATGCAACTCACCAAATCCACCACCCGCAAGCGACACGTGGGAAATATCTAGCCACATGATAAGGGAGACTTCAATAGACTCCCTTCGCATACCTCATGACGAGCAACTCGTGGCCAATATCTAGCTGCATGAGGAGAAAGATGTTATCAGACTTTCCCTGCTTTATTCCATACCATACTCGATCAATCAACTTCAAAACAGCTAACCAACAACAACATCAAATTGTTTTCTACTAACATAACAAAAACTACAAGATTATTTTTGAAAAAAGGATTTAGGATAATTTCTTCTGAAATTAACTGCGAACCATGTCTACGATCACTCAATTTACAATCCAGATAAGGTTCAAGGATAATTCAAAAGTAATTCTACGCAATCTTATAAAAAACACAAACCCACCGTGAACTACACAATGGGACTCTGATTCCTCCTAAGAGGATACGTAGGTATACGATTAAAATCGTGGCGAGTCCCCCCTAACTAAAAAAACAAACCCTTTTCCCGCTAAATAAAATTCAAACCCTTTTCCCGTTAAATAAAATTCAAACCCTTTTTCCCAATAATAATTAAAAACCCTATTTCCTAAGATCGCGCCTCTAAACCTAGTATCCTTGTGAACAAGGTAGATAAGGGGTGCCTAACACCTCCCCCTCGTCTAGAACCGAGTCCAAGTCTAGAATCTCTAACTTTTAGGGTTATTCCTTTATACTCCTTCCTTTAGGATAAAAATTAAGGGTGACGACTCTGATTTAAAAACTAGTTTCAACACAAGGCATGGTAGAGATCAAGTGACAAGATCAAGGTACATGCATGACTTGGATTTAATCAAGATTGTTAAATTATGATTCAACTGTTGGTGTAAGCCCTAAAGGCCAGTATTTTTAGTACTTGTATCAAATTATTTATTAATAATAAAATACATTTCTTTATTATGTTTGTTTTTCCAAAATAATAAAGTCCCTAGAATAGTTAGTCTGTTTAATGAAATGTTAAGTGTGACTTAATCATGAGATCTCATTAAACATAAGGACAATATTCTTAAAGTATATGTAGTTGAGCTTTATTGTGAAGTGGGATAACATTAAAGCATTGAGACAATAGTATATATAGATTGATGATCACATCTCATGGATCATGAATAAGGAGTTATCAAGTCTTGACATAGGTGTGAATATTAGGAGTAATATTTATACTGTATTGACCCGCTATGAGAATACTACATATAATTTTATGCAAAGTATCATAAGTTATTCTCATGGTGATAGTGGTGTATACCACCCTTCGACCTGAAACCACTATGAATCCTAGATGCAGAGTCAAATACTTTATTGTTGATCAAACATTATTCGTAACTAGATGACCATAAAGACAGTTGATAGGTACTTCACAAAGCATGCTGAGAGACATGAGTGACCTAGATCGAATTTGTCCATCCTGCGTAACAGGATAAATGTCTAAGGGTCCAATATTGAACTGAACAAGGGTGACACAGTTTATGCCTTGTGTTTAATATATACATAAGGGAAAAAGGATAATTGTACACATAAGTATTATCATAGAAAGGTTTTGTCAGATCACATGACATTTTCGTGACTTAGGTAACAGTGATGTGTTGCTAGATACTGCTCACCGTTTATTATGTTAAATGTGTGATTTAATATAGTTGTCAACATCGCAAATACCTACAAGGTCACACACATAAGGACATGTTGATGAGAGATAGAGTAAATAAGGAACACCATAAGGTATGGTGCACTTAAGTGAATTGTAGAACACCATAAGGTACGATATGCTTAACTGAAATAGGGAATGTGGTAAGGTACCACGTGCTTAAGTGATATACGGAATATCATAAGGTATGATGCCTGTAGGTTTAATTGGGCTTTTATCTTGTGGCCTTAATTGTGATTTTAGCTTGAAACCCACACAAGTGGTTCTATAAATAGAACCCTTATGCTGAAGCATTTTCACTTGATGAAAATTTGGTCTTGAAACCCTAGCCGTATTTTCTCTCACTCTTTCACTCAAGGCTTTCATTCATAAGCAACTAGCACTATGACTGGAAGTGATTTGTTTGTATGAACCGAGTAGAGGTGTTGTTCTTCACCAACACTCGTTATCACAACATCAAGGTCTAAATAGCCATAAGAGGTAATAGTTTCTATCATTGACCATTCCCATTCATAAGGATCACTAAAGGAAAATTTTAATTTTTGATGCGTTTTGAATCATGATTTTCCTTCATCAACATGGAGAGATAATCAAGATGTTTGATGGGTAAATTAACATCACCATCATTTTAAGGTCAAGGTGGAAAATTGAAGAAGAATGTTTTAAAACCTCAAGTGATGAAAAACAAAACATTTTTTTAGGGCACAAGAGCAGTAAGGTCGTGATCCAATGAGTAGGTTTAGAATTCAACAATAGAGAATGGTCGCATCAGAGTTATAGGGCGCGAGTTGGTTAAAGCCGTAGTGGCAACTATCATTATTGGAATGGCGATAACCAGAGTCTAATTGTTATGGTGGACGGTATGACAGTGGTTGTATGACGCTATCATTTCATGTGAGTCTTGTGTCGGTCTGCATATCAATTTGCTAATGGGTATTATTTTATGATTTTTTTTGGATATCCAGCTCTATAGGGTTTCAAAATATTATAAATGTTCTCTATCATTTTTGTTTCAACAAGAAGAAGACAGATGTAAGAGATGGATATCCTAGTTATAGATTCAAAGGTAGAAATTCTTTGGAGTTTTTTTTTTTAATTTGGAAAACCTTTTGAGTTGGATATCATAGTTATAGATTCAAAGGTAGAAATTCTTTGGAGTTTTTTTAATTTGGAAAACCTTTTGAGTTATCTAAATAGATTGAGAAAAACTTCTAAATACATTGAGTTTGTGTGATTCAAATATATAGAGAATTTGGGATATTTTGAAACACTTGAGTAGAAAATTAGATTGGTTATTGGGAACTTTGAAGACTATTTTCATAGAAATCATTTGTAATCTCTTGTAATTGTTGGACATGTAACTCCATACATAAAAGAGAGTGAATTGTGGAGGTTTGAAAAACTTTGGTAGAAAATAAAATAATTTGAAAAATTTTAGTTTGAAAACATTTTAAAACAAATGATTAAATAACCATCGAAAAACCAAATGAAAGATAATAAAGTAAAGAGACAACGGATAAAGAGATACACCATATATTTATATAGGTTCGGCCTGAATTGACCTACTCTTGCTCCCAAGAACTATTCTTGAGAGTATCCAATAAACTGAGCTTTTAGAAAGATGTGACCACACACCTCCTTATACAAGGAAATGAAATTTTAAGGATAACTTTTAACCAAACAATGAATATGGCTTAAAGTGGTAATCCTCTCAACCAAATAGAGATTTTCCACGGGCTGATCTCAAACCAAGATGGAGTTTTGATATGGCTATCATCTGAACCAAACGAGTGTTTTGCATATACTGACCATAATCCGAGTTAAAATTTTATACTGGCTAATCTCGAATCGAATAAGCTTTTACCAGGCTGAACTCAGGAACTAAGTGAAATTTTAACCAGACTGATCTCGAACTAATAGAGCTTCTAACTGGGTTGAACTCAAGAACTAAGAGATGTTTTAACCAGGATAATCTCAAAGCATTTTAGCTTTTGAGAGGATTGTGCTCAAGAACCGGTGTGGAGATTTTAATGCATGATCTTCATAAACCAAAATAGAGTTTTTCTTCTTGGCAAAACTCACAATCTAAATAGAGACTTTCTAGGAAAATCCCCCAAACAAGGGCTTTTAACTAATTTATCTTGCAACCAAAAAAATTAACTTCTTATAGAAGACATATTTACACTCTTGGTAAATCACAATTAAGCCTTCACCCAGAACGAAGATCCTCACTTGGACTCAAGAATACTCTCGAAGCAGTATGACTTAATATTTGTGAAGAAACTGAGAGATTTAGAAAAATGGACGAAAGAAATGAAAGTGACATCAAAGCTCATTTTCTGGATGTGAAAAAGTGATAAAAAAAGCTTTCATTTATAGGATAATGTGTGGTATAAATTTTGAAGGAAAAAAATCATGGGCAAAATCAATGTCATTTATAGGCTTGCATTCATAACTCCTTCATTCACGACGGGATGAATGTTTGTAACTTCGTCTTCCTCCATGAAATAATCATCTAACTATCCTTGAATAATGTGAACCTTCATCTCGGTGAGGAATTTTAAGTTGATTTGGTGGTGGATAGAGTCAACATTTTCTTCTGCAAGATCAATTCATGCTTTAGCTCGGATATTTGTGATCAAATTCCCATAGGTAATCCAGCTGAGTGATTATTTTTGTAGTAGGACATGTAGTTGAACATTCCTTCAGCCGAATTTTGTATATGATGTTTGATTAACAACCACTAGGGTGTTATACCTTCTGTTACAAGAACTTCAAGTTTTCCTTCTCTAGGAATAAGAATTCGAGTAAGCATATAGTGCACAACTCACCATGTAGCCTTTAAGATTTTTTTTAAGAGGAGTTTTCTTCTGCCCTATTTTATCTTCCACAAACCCTACTACATTAGTATTTAGACTGAAACTTTTTAACTTCGAAGTTCCATCATAGTCGTACGATATACCAACGTAGGGTAGCTTAAGCAGATTTCTAAACATTCTTGTGTTGATGCTTATTTCAACCCCTTTTACTTGGATTGTGAGAGTTATGTTTTCAATTTGGATATTTGAATAGAATACTCTAACAAGCCTTAGAAACATTCAATCAAAAATCTTAAAAATAACTCTCTAATTAATCATCTGCTAAGATTTTCCATAAGGTCTATATTCTCTTAGAAATGTTGGTTCCATGCATATTGGATGAATTACTTGCCGATTGGATAAATATTTTATATTACCTAAAGAGGATCCTCTCAAAGGAGATTTGATATAAGTTGGATTTCCAGCAGACAAATTCTTTGATGGAGCCTGTAATACGGTGGGAGAACTGACTTGTGATGTTTTGTATTTATTGTAATTATTGCGGTTAGCAAGAGTTGCCACCGACTTTTCTTTTATCCAAAAGGAAAGGTTAAAAAGAACAGGAAATACCTTTGAGATTATTTCTTGAGTTCGGGGGGTAGATTATGAAAAGGGAAGGTGTTAGCACCCTTTTCATCCATAGTTATCTATGGGCTCTTAGTTGCTTGCTAAATCACTTGCTTTTGTTTGAAAATATGCTTTGTAGTGGTTTTGAAAGTATTTTTGAAAAGGCGCCTTCGTTTAGGAAAACTTTGTAATGGTTCTCGTTCGTAAGAACGTATACAAAGTGTTGGACTTTTTTGAAAATATTTCAAATTTGGAAAGTGTTTGATTGTTTTGAAAGTGTTTGTTTTGAAAGTGTTTGTTTTGAAAATGAGCAAGGATGTTTGTTTTGAAAGTGAGCAAGCAACTAAGAACATTTCTACCTACTCAAAAGTCTTTTGTTCACTTCCTCCTTTCCTTTGATATTGTTATCTTACTATTGATTGGTAAGAAGCCTTATCTTTGGATGTGAAGGGACGGGCGTGGGTCATCGTATAGTCATAATAGCAATGTTGTGAGATATCTTAGCATTTCTCTTTGAGGGACTAAGATCATTTGAAAGGCAACATTTGTAGCGTCATCGAGGGACTATGATCTTGTATTTTTGATTTTTTTTTTGCTAAGACATCCGACATGCGTAACATGACCATTTTGTAAGGCAACAAGTGGAATTACCCTAAGGGTGCATGTGTGAATAATGTGTTTGATTTGCATGCATTGTTTATCTTTGATTAGGGTTATCTAGTTGTTGATTTTATATTTTCATACAAACCCTAATTATTAGCATTTATATGAAAGCGATAAATTACGGAAAGTAAAATTACTACGCTTTTACATTATTAGGGGGATGGGGTATACAAATTTACAAATGAGGATTGTAAGAAATAAAACCTAATTATCTATTACAACCATATTGAATAATGTACAAGAATTGAAAAGAATATAATATGCAAAGATGTAAATGAAAAGGAAATGATTTTTGTTTGGATTTTGTTAAGAGTTTGGTTTTAACCTAATTATCTAAAGGAAAATAATTAATTAAAATAAATAAAATTAAACCTAAACTAATTAAGAAAATAAAACAAGTTAGAAAGCATTTTTAGGGTTTTCTTAAGAAAAGGTTTTTAGTTTAATAAAAATAATATAGAAATTTAATTAAAAGAAAATTAAGTTCTAAAGTTAATTTTAAATAAAAAAGAAAATACTTAAACCTAAATCTAATTATTTAATATATTAAGAAAAAGAATTAAATTTGTTTAAGAAATTATTTTTGTCTTTTTGTTTTATAAAGAAAATAAAATATAAGTATGTAAAATGCAAATAATAAATAAAAATATATTTTTGGATTTTTTATTAATAAAAATAATAATAATAATAATAATAATAATAATAATAATAAATAAATAAATAAATAAAACAAAATAAAATAAAAATATAAAAATAAAATTCAGGGGGTTTGAAATGGAATGTAGGAGTTTGTTAGAAAAAAACAGTTTTTGTGAAGCCTTGTCCATTAATGGTTTTTTGTAAGTCAGAAAAAAAAAATAAAGGGGTTGGGCCTGTGTGTGATAAGTAGGCAAGAGGGTCAGAATCAACAAAATGGTAAGGCCCAACATACTAAGCCCAGGCGCTGGTTGTGGCAAAAAGAGAGAAAATGTTTGAGAAATAATAAAAAGTGGCAGCGCTGGGGCTTGAACCCACGCCCTGAACATGAAACGCGTGCTGCCTTACCACTGGGGGGGCTATACATTTGTTATCTTAAATGAAAAAATAAATACATAACACAAAACAAGTTCCAGAAATGAACTTCATCTTCAACCTCCAACCATGATTCCTGTAACTCACTCATTTCTCAACAAAAATGAAAAATGTAAACATGAAAGTTGCTCCATTTTTCCATACAAATCCAAGCATATAAATATCATAAGATATAAATCAAAGATGAATGAGAATTTCTAATGGTACCAAATTCTGACCTAACTTTCTCAGAAAGTTCAAACTTAAAATTCTCACTACTCAAGCAATATAAATGAATTCTAAGGACATGGTCATCTTCAGGGCTATGACATCCACATTTTGTCTTTGAAAATGGAAAGCTAACAATGCCTATATGAAGATTTCAAAATTCATAAAACTTACCTCAAAAATGGAATTCGTGTTTTGCAAATGAGCTTGATTCAAGGTGCTGCAATGATCAGGTTTGCTTCCTTGAGTCCTTAGCAAGCTAATGCAATACTTACCTTGAGTTGGGAGTGGCTGAAATGGCCTGGAGAAGTCAAGATGCAAACCTCTATTTTTGGTTACGGAAGATGGAGAAGTTGATGTTACAGAAATGTAACATGTATTTGGTTAAGTTATATTTGAGGTATAGAAGCTTTGTGGAGGGTTTGGAAAAGAAACGCATAAGTTTTATTTGAGGTATAGAAGCTTTGTGGAGGGTTTGGAAAAGAAACGCATGAGGGGATTTTGTGTTTCAAGTTTCTAGGCCAAAAATGACAACAATGGTGATTTTTGCATAGATCTAAGTTTGGTAGAGTTTGAGGGTGTTTTTTCTCGTGTCTTAGATCACAAATAGTGTCTATATTTATAAGCAAAAAGTTTGGATGCTTGGAGAAATCAGAAATCAAGAATCACATGTTTGTGGATTTTTGCTTGTTTTTGAAGAAAGCTTGAAAAATGTGGTTCCAATGCACAAGTACCTGGTTTATAGGGTGGCTTAGAAGCTTTAAACATGTTGCTTCTGAGCATACATGTTGTGTGTGTTCAGAACAACAAGTTAGAGGCTCAAGAAGAGTGGACTTTGTGATTAAATCCACTTTTCCAAAATGGCAATGTTGCCTTTCTTCCTAAAATGGTATTAAGCATGGACAATGCATTGAATTCTTGTATTAAAGCTCTAACAGTTGTGTAAGAATTTTATTATGGAGTAAAAGGAAAGTTAGAAGCCTGAAAAGTGGGATTTGTACAACATGCTTTAAGATTGAATCAATTGTTCATCACAAAATTGACTCGTAATTCAAGTTTAAAACCCTAACTTCTTGCCTTCTATTCTCTTAGCTCAAGTATGATCTCAATGAGTTATTAGACATTTTGGAAAGCTTGTAACATCCCCTACAACCTTCATGTTGGACATTTTTGAAAATTCAATTTGGAACTAGGTGAAAAGTTGCCATGAAGTTGGTACCAAAAATCTGCCTAACTAGGGCAAAATTTCACTAAGTGTTTTTAGTTTCATGGTCATGTCTTCACAAATTCATAACTTGAAATCCAAGAATTTCTAGGAAAAGTTATGCCCTACAATGTTTTATATCTCATTGATATCTACAAATTTCATGTTGGAAGCTTCCCTTGAATCATCTTGCATCATTGTGGAACTTTGGCATAAAGTTGTGAAAAAAAAGTGAACTTTCCAACACTTAGAAAAATTCTAAGTCTTGGAATTTTGACTTTTCAAAGATGAATTTGACTTTTTGATTTCTTGATGAAAAAGTTTCATATTTTAATATGTATTTATGAATTGTAATCTTTAAAACTTGATTTTGATCAAAAAGTCAAAGTTTGACTTTTCAGTGTACAATTGACTTTTCATTAGTTAACTGAAATTCAACTATCAATCAATTGATCTTGAGAGATATTTTAAGTCATGCCATTAGGTCAAAATGATTTATTTGAATCCTTGATATCATGTCTTAAACCAATAATTCACTGGTTAGGTCAAAAGTCAAAAATTGCACCTTCTCAGTCAAAACCCTAATTTTTACCATTTTGCCCTTTTGATGATCTGATCAAATTTATTGAGGAATTATGATCCAAACTTGATCAAATGACATATATGAGTTCATTATGTTGATATGGATAAAAAATTATGAAGTTTGACTGTAAATTGACCACAATTCACTTTTTCCCTAATATAGTTGATTTTGGGTCAACTGATCAATTGACTGAGCAAAAATGTGATCCAAGACATGAAACTTGACATGAGAAATCTTAGTGGTCCAAAATGACCCATGAAAGTAATTTGAGGCTTTGAAAGTTCATTTGTCCTTGTGAAAACTCAAACCCTAATTTTCAGTTGTCAGTGGTTAAGAAGATGTCTTGAGCTGATCAAATCTTGTGCAGTCTTGAATCAATGGAGATATTATGAGATATCTCTTGAGAAATGAGAGGGAAAATTTTGGGGTACAACAGCTGCCCCTGTTCAATTTTCTTAAACCTGAAGAGTTAGATTGGCGGATCCGCCATTCGTGACTTGAAGGTGAGAGATGATTGAACACTAGAGTGCCCAGAAATTTGCACTCGAAGATGTATTGGGAATAGACTTATAGATGCCATTTGGAGGAATGATGGTAAACACTGGAAGAAGTATCAGCACAAATATTTGGTCGATTTATACTAAAACTTGATGTTTTACCTGTGGGAAAAAGGGTTAGTTAAATGCAGATGTATGCATGATGTTCTCAAGATTAATGAGATTGTGCTAAATGAATTGTGTGTATATATATATATATATATATATATATATATATATATATATATATATATATATATATATATATATATATATATATATATATATATATATATATATATATATATATATATATATGCTATGATGTATGAATGTGGGATGCATATTTGTATGGGAAAATAAATCCCTGACTACTGCTGAGGAATTCTGGGAAGTTGAACCCCGGATTGCTCTTGGGGACGAATAGTATACATATCTTCAAACTTTGTTGACAGAATGCTTCCGTTGGGGAATATATCTTGAATGTTAGTTGTTATTTGGTCGGGTCCAGGATTCATAACAATTTGCTGAGGATGAGGAAGTCAACTATTATCTGGTCGAATCCAGGCTTCACGGTAACTTACTGGGGAAGAATAAATTAACTGTTATCTGGTCGAATTCCATAAGATTTCTTGAAATTAAACTGTTATCTGGTTGTATTCCATGCTTCACAGATTTCTTAAAATTGAATTGTTATCTGGTCGGATCCAGGCTTCTTAGTAACTTGAAGTGGCAACTATTATCTAGTCGGGTCCAAATTTCTTATTTTTTCTTTGAAAAGTTATACTATTATCTGGTCGGGTCCAGGTTTCATAATGTCTCGCTGGGGATTGTAGCTAGTTGTTATCTGGTCAGACTCCAGGCTTCACAATAACTTTCTTGAATAGACGAAGTTGAACTGATATCTGGTCGGATCCAAGCTTCATAGATTTTGAGGTGGATGAAGTTAATTGCTATCTAGTCGGGTCCAGGCTTCACAATAGACTTGTCTGAAGAGATAGAGTTTAAGTGATATCTGGTCGAATCCAGGCTATACAGTAACTTGCTTGGAACTTAGTTGTTATCTGGTCGGATTCCAGGTTTCACAACAAACTTCTGAGGGGAATTTCTATCTGGTCGGATCCAAGCTTCACAAAAACTTACTTGAAAAGATGAAGTTGAAAACTGATATCTGGTCGGATCTAGGCTTCACAGTAACTTGCCGGGGTAGAGGAAAACTCTACTGAGGAAAAGAAATTAAACCCTTGTCTGGTTGAGTCCAGGCTTTTCAATATCTCGAAGAGTTAAACTATTATCTGGTCGGGTCCAGGTTTCATAGTATTTGAAAGTTGTACTGTTATCTGGTTGGGTCCAGGCTTCATAGTAGCTTGAAAAGTTACACTATTATCTGGTTGGGTCCAGGCTTCATAGTATTGAAAGTTGTACTATTATCTGGTCGAGCCCAGGCTTCATAGTATCTTGAGAAGTTAATTATTATCCGGTCGGGTCCAGGCTTTATAATAACTGAAGATTGTACTATTATCTGGCCGGGTCCAGTCTTCATAGTATTTGAAATGTTACACTATTATCTGGTCGGGTCCAGTCTTCATAGTATTTTGAATGAATGAAGTTGACTGTTATCTGGTCAGATCCCAGGTGTGATACGGTGGCAGAACCGACTGTTTTTACTGGTTTTCATTTTGCATTTTTTGTTCACAAAATATCGCGGTAAGCAAGAGTCGCCACTGACTTTTATTTCATCCAATCATGGAAAAGGAAAAAGAACAGAAAAAACTTTTTTTGAGATATTCTGAGTACGGGGGGTAGATTATAGAAAGGGAAGGTGTTAGCACCCTTTCTATCCGTAGTTATCTACGGGCTCTTAGGTACTTGCTCATTTTTCAAATTGCTTGTGTGTGTTTGTCTTAAAAATGTTTTACTTCGTGATAACCCTTGTCTCAGCCCTCAAGGATGTGACGAAGTTTGTTTTGAAAATTTGTTTTGAAAGGTGTTTATGTGAAAAGTTTTCATTGAGCAAGTACTTAAGATTCTACCTACTCGAAAAAAGATTATTCGTTCTCGTTTCCTTTAGACAATGCTATCCTACTATTAAGGAGTAGGTAGCACCGTCGTTGGAGTTGTAAGGGACATTCGAAAGGGACGAGTACAATCACTAAAGCAATAGTTAGAAAACTTTAGTAGTAACCCTAGAGTCTTAAGATCTTTCCGAGTCAACATTTCCGAGGCAACATTCGAATGGGACGTTTGATCTTTTAGACAGGAGGGCAACCATTAAAATCTCATATGCTTAATGATTGTTTACCGAAGGAAACCGAAGTAAGGTAAACCCTAGGAGTGAAATATGTGCATATGAGTTGTTTCAGTTATTTAATCTTTACACATTAGGTGATCTACCATTTTAAATTTCAAGCAATCTTTTCATACAATCCTATTAGCCATGCATCTAGACAGTTAAAGATTGCGGGAATTTAAAGTGTGAGAAATAAACCTAGCTATTACAAGGCTTCGGGGAGGGGGATTAATTACATAACCAAAAATCGGGGATTTAAGCAGTAAATAAAAACCCTAGGTTAACTATTATAAACCCTGAACAATTACAAAATAATGGACAAATAATTAACAAGCGCGCGGTAAATTAAATGTGAGGACGATTGAAATAATCTAAAACCCTAATTCGAGAGAAAAATATTTTTTTGGATTTTTATTTGAGAAAATGTTTAATTTCAAACTAATTAAACCTAATTTCTAATTGTTTTTAAATTATGAAAGAAATTAAATTAACCTAATTTTATAATTAAATAATTTCAAGAAAAATAAAATATTTTGTGCATAAAGATTTTTGTATGTTTTTTGGTTTTTTTATTTGAGAAAAGAAAAAATAAATTGTAAAATTAAAACCTAGATTCTATTTGATTTTAAATGAAACAAAAAATTAAATTTACCTAATTTACTAATTAAATTAAATAATTTATTATTATTAAAAAATGCTTTTTTTATGCTTTTGTGATTGGTTGATTTTATGATTTAAAAAAAAGTAATTAATTTAGTGGGAAAAAATAATTAAACAAAACAATTGAAATAAAAGAAATAAAATGAGAAAAAAGAATATGGGCATGTGTTGTTAGCAATTCTGGGGGGTGAGAATCTGAATTTCTAAGCCCATTAAGCTCCATGCTCAGTCAACCACGTTGGATCCTGTGCAAGCGTTGACGTAAGGTGTACCAAAGGCATTCAAGGGAGAAGCGTTAGATCTGGCTAGCATTGCATCCAGTGGTTGAGCGTTGAGGTTGCATGGAAGGCATGTGATGGAGTGGAGCATTGGATTTTCCTGAAATAAACTGGAAAATAATAAAATGCACACGCCTGGGATCGATCCCAGGACGTGTGCATCAAAGGCGTGTCTGTCAACCATCTGCGCTGCTGGTTCTTTTGTTAACATATATAAACGAAATATTATATAATACAAAAAGAACATGATAACCAAAGAAACACGCGAAATTCAAATCAGTCGGTCATGGGCTGCTACGCATCATCTTTTTCACTACAACCGTCATTTTAGGTTAAAGACTTTTACCTACGGACGTTTGGTGTAACTACAGCCCCTGCAAAATTCAAAAATCTCATACAAGCATGTTAAATTAATTGTGATGGTACCAATCAAATCGTCTTGGTCTCACGAGTATCATGGTACCTATTTCATGGCCCAATTTTTCCTGTATCAGAAATCCCCAAATCGTGATCTTAAACCCTAACAATGGTGAATATGGATTCCTTCACTGTTAGTACAATTAAGTGATATAGAAAGCTTGCAAACATGATTATGAACAAGAATATATGGATAGAATGGATTTATCATGCGTAAAACATAGAAATTGAACTTGACTTTGGGAGGCAAAGTGTGATGTGTCTAGGCGATGATTCTTGATGTTTTGAAGGCTGCAAATGATATTGTTGGCTTCAGGAGATGGCCAGGAAGTGATTAGCAGCGTTGGGATGGCCTGAATTGATCTCTAAATGCAAAAACGATCCAACACTTTTTGTCACTTTTTTGGAACTTTGTTTTGTGTTTTCACGATTGCTCAACCTCTTCTTTTGATCTGCAATTGTTGTATACATAGAGTAGACTGAATTAGGTCAATAAAATTGTATCATATCTTTGAGAATTATGAAAATGTGATTTGATTTGATTCATGTATGATTTCTTTCTAAAACAAGCTTCAATCCAATCTTTTCCAACCCTAATGAGTCTTGCACGAATTGATCATCATGCTAGCTGTACATGGACTCCAAATGTGCATAAAATCCCAAGATTTTATTTGTTTTCATTATTTTACCATTTAATTTGATTTATTTTGATTTAAATGAATAAAAAATCAAAATAAATGATAAAAGTAATAAAATAATAGGTGGAAAAGCTCAGGGGTCGTGGGTCCTATTAGAAACATGTTTCAAGAAAGAAAACATGGACCCCTTTGGAAAAAATGCAAATTTGATCAATGTTGACTTTTGACAACTTTCATAAAATTGCCAACTTTGACAATGCATATATCTCTCAATTTTGACCCTAGGAGGGTGTTCTTTGACTTTTTAGAAATTTTAGGATGTCCCCTAAACAACCCTTTTGTTTTCATCTCAATTGGATCTTCCATGTTCATGTATGAAGCTTTGACCCAAAAGGTGTTTTTGTTGACTTTTCAAAAGGACCTATAATGTGAAAATTCATATCTTTTGATGAATGGGTATTTTGAACTTGTGGGATGAAGATGAATTGTAGGGAATTGCATCCTTTTCAAAATTAGCCTTGGATGGAAAATTTCTGATAAAGTATGAAGAAGTTATGCTTGGTCAAAGTTGGGTTGACTTTTCCTACAAAACCCTAATTTAGCAACTTTTGGGTTTTGATGAATTTGTAGCATTCCTTGAGGAATCATGATCAATCCTTGATCAAATGATGAAAGTCACTTCAAAGTGTGGATGTTGACCAAAAATCTTGAAGTTTGACTGTATGTGGGTCACAGTTGACTTTTGACCTAATGCAGTCGATTCTCAAGCATCTGAGCAGTTGACTGAGAAAACTTCTTGTGCAAGGCATGAAACTTGACATGTAGGGTCTTTAGAACATATCAAGACCATGGAGAGCATATAAGGCCTTTGTGGTTCACCCATCTTGATGAAAATAGAAACCCTAATTTTTAGGTACACTACCTTAGGAGAGAGTTTGTCTGGTCAACTCTTGGGCAACCTTGAGCAAATTGAGGATCTTAAAGGACATGTGTTGAGTAAAATGAGAGGGAAAATTTTGGGATACAACATCTTCCCCTGTTCAATCTTCTTAAACCTGAGGATGTAAATTGGCGCGTCTGTCTTTCGTGATCTGAAGGTGGAAGATGATTGAACACTAGAGTGCCCAGAAATTTGCACTCGCATGAAGTGATACTTGATTTGTGATATCCGGAATGGGCTTATAGATGCCATTTGGAGGTTGATGATAGAAGATTTCCGGAGATGGGCTTAAAGATGCCATCCTGGATGCGATGGAGAATTGTCGAAGATGTGCTTAAAGATGCCATCTAGAGAATGTGGATTTCCTGAGATATTCCTTTGACGAGAATCTCTGTTGTTGTTGAGGAGGAATCTACTGAGGAATGTTAGTATTTGTCTTGGGATAAATAGAATTTTAGGAGCTTCAGTTGTCCGTTATTCTACTAGGGACATGCGAAACTAATCGTGTTTGATTAGGTTTAGGTCTTACAGTGTTGTGGACTGCCGTCTGGAGATAAGAGAGAAGGAACCTGGATAGTAAGGTTAGGGTTGCTTTGAAATGAAAGCCTGGATAGTAGGGCTGTGAGAAGGAACCTGGATAGTAGGGTTACTTCGATATGAAATCCTGGATAGTAGGGTTATGAGAAGGAACTTGGATATTGGGGTTACTTCTATATGAAAGCTTGGATAGTAGGGCTGTGAGAAGGAACTTGGATAGTAGGGTTACTTCGATAGGAAAGCCTGGATAGTAGGGCTGTGAGAAGTAACCTGGATAGTAGGGTTACTTCGATATGAAAGCCTGGATAGTAGGGATGTGAGAAGGAACCTGGATAGTAGGGTTACTTCGATATGAAAAGCCTGGATAGTAGGGTTGTGAGAAGGAACCTGGGTAGTAGGTTTACTTCGATATGAAAAGCCTGGATTGTAGGGTTATAAGCAGGAACCTGGGTAAGGCTGCTTTGTGAGGAGTTTGGGTAAAACTGCATCTGAACCGAGAAGGAACCTGGGTAAGGTTTCTTTGGGATAAGTTCGTGTAAAACTTCAGAATGAACCGGGGTAAGACTATAAGCTTGTGTAAAACTTCAGTAGGAACCTGGGTAAGGTTATAAGTTTGTGTAAAACTTCAGGAGGGACCCGGGTAAGGTTATAAGTTTGTGTAAAACTTCAGGAGGAACCTGGTTAAGGTTACTTCGTGATAAGTTCGTGTAAATATTCAAGAGGAACCTGGGTAAGGTTACTTTGGGCTAAGTCCGTGTAAAACTTCAGGAGGAATCGGGGTAAGGTTACTTTGAGATAAGTTTTTGTAAAACTTCAAGAGGAACCGGGGTAAGGTTACTTTGAGATAAGTTAATGTAGATTAGTTGACCCGTTTGATTTCGGGAACTGAGTTTCCATTAGTTGTCTATAGATGTGATTTGTATAACTGCTATATTTGTTGAAGCTAATCGTCTCTTCCTGAAAAGATATCAAGGTTAGTTGTATGTGATGCATGAAATGCAGGGTGATATGATGTTCTAAAAATAAATGAGATTATGCTGTATATAACATGTATATGTATGTCATGATGTATGTTCATGAAATGCTGTCGGGGTATGCTCGTGTCTGGGAAAATAAATCCCTGACGGTTGCTGGAGATTTGTGAATATTCTACCGGGAAGAGATGTTGGAGAATAACTCTGCGGGGACCAGACTTTGGGGGAAGAGATACTCTGTTGGTAGACCTTCCAATCTGGAGGAACAAACTTAGCTGGGGATAAAATTCCGTTGCTGGAAGTGATGAGCTCTGTTGGAGATTGAGCTTCTGTAGGAGATTGATCTTCTGTATCTGTAGAAATAAATTCCGCTTGGGGGATGAAAGTTATCGACCCGCCCGCGGTTATGAACCTCGGCTGGGAATAGTTACGTCCTGTTTTGGGAAAGCTAACATCAATGCCTTTGGATACTTTTACTCTGTGGGGAGTGCCTATACCAATAATTATGTTCCCAAGCTGGCTCTATCTCGATACCTACTGTTGTACCCCAAATTTTGACCTAAGATACCATCTCCCATCTGCATCATTACATTGCAAGTGTTTTGACCTATCTTTATCAATTTTCAAAACAGATTTTTAAATTCATAACTTTTTCAAGTCAAGAGCTGTTTATTTTTGAAACGCTAAATTTATTAATTGATCAATGATGTTTATTTAATTATTTATTATTCTGAATTTAAATAATTGGAATTTATTTTCAGTTATTATATAATTTGAAGAATTATAAATAATAAAGTAAATATTTGAAAAGAAGTTTATTAATTGATCAAACAATGTTTATTTAATTATTTATCATTCTAAGTTTAAATAGTTGAAATTTCATTTTTCAGTTATTATAATTTAGAAGAATTATAAATAATGAAATAAATAATTGAAGAGAAGTTAATTGATCAAACAATGTTTATTTAATTATTTATCATTCTAAGTTTAAATAGTTGAAATTTCATTTTTCAGTTATTATAATTTAGAAGAATTATAAATAATGAAGTAAATAATTGAAGAGAAGTTAATTGATCAATGATGTTTATTTAATTATTTATCATTCTAAATTTAAATAATTGGAATTGATTTTCAGTTATTATATAATTTAAAGAATTATAAATGATAAAATAAATAATTGGAAAGAAGAAAAGAATTAACTGGTAAAATAATAGAATTTTATTCATCTTTATTCTAATCATTACAATTGTTGTTTAAATACTGTATTATGTACAAAGTATTTACAATGACAATTATATAAAATGTTTAAAGTAAAATAAAAACTATTTCAATTTTTCTAAGATTCTAAATCTTCATCTTCTATCCAATACTTCTTTAATGCTCATTCGATTTTACCTGCAAAGAATTAAAAGAAAAGTCAGAAATGAATATATAATTAAAAGCAGACGATTAATTTAGCGTTCATCATTAAAAGCAAACGGCTGGAATCAGTTTTTACCCTCTTTGCAAATCACGGGATTTCTCCCGGTTCACAAAAAGGGATGAATTTTATTGATAAAATATGAATGCACAAGTTAAAAATATGCACAAATTCACTTTTGTCAAAATTGCACATTTTAATTGTAAACTGCATAATTCAAAATCCACTGCATATTTCAAAAGCAAAACAGCATATGCAATTCAAGTTACATTTTCAAAGCCAATATGCAACGTAAACTATCCAGCATGTTGGAAGAAGTCAAAATACAAAGGCTCCATGCTGTACAATGCAGTTGACAAAGAGAAACATGTGCAGTTTTAAAACTAAATATGCAAGCAATATATTTCTAATTTTCATCATTTTCCAGCTTTACTTTTTCAGAACAAGTACATAACATCATATTTTAATGTCAAACTGTACTAAGGAGAGAAAAGAGAGAAAAGAGTGTGGGTTTACAGGTTTTGGCCTTAGGCAGAAAAGGGATATAAAACAGAACAACAGTAACACAGTCAAGAAAAGGAAAGCATGAAAAAGGATACAAAACAAACTGAATGTAACAGTAGATGTGCAGAGGTATCAAAAGGAAGAATAGTTAAAAATATACATAACCTGTAACATAAGCCTCATCGCCAACCAACTATTATAACAACAAACCCTTCAAGAAAAGTTCAGAGTTGATAACCGTTTGGAAGCCTAAAACCAAAACTGAGTTCAAATAACTCAAACTGCAACATAAACAAAAACATACATACAACCTGCATTCAAGACAGCCAAAACCATGTCAAACCATGTCAAAACCATGTCAAAACCATGTCAAAACCATGGCCAAAACCATAACCATTTCAAAGCCTAACCAGTAAACTCATCAAAGGCCAAACCTGCTGAAACAAAAACCAGGCCAAACCTGAAGCAAAACCAACATAAACTGTGAAACCATAAACCACTTTCAATCCAACCAAAGCCTTAAGCCTTAGTTCAAAAATACCCAACATAACCTCATTAAGCTTTGAACCTGTAACATGACCAAGAGCCAATTTAACCTGTCAAACTCCAAACCATAACCTGTTTTGGTTCAATGGCAAATATGAAGCAAACCCCTCACAAGAACTGTCAAACAAGTCCAAGCTGTGAACCTGTCCGAATTATGAAGGACCGTATGTCGTTAAGAAAGTTTTCTCTGGAGGTGCCTTGATTTTCACCAATATGGACGGTGAAGAGCTCCCGCGCTCCATGAATGCCGATGCAGTCAAGAAGTATTTCGCTTAGATTTGAGTTGACAGTTTGCTAGGTTGAAAACCCGAAGGGGCGGCTTAGGCAAGCTTTTGGTCAGACCAGTCTTGGCATTTGAACACATTTCGGAATTCGAAGTTGTTAGGGAGAATAGTGATCATTGTCTTTTGTGTAACCCTTTCTTTCATGTACTATTTCCCAAACTTTTGTAAACCGTTGGAGTCGCGTTGTTAGCGAACTACCATCTTATTAATGAAATTTGAGCATTTACCTTTTGTGGGCAAAATTTTAATTTTACGACAATATTTGAAACAAAGTATTTAAAGTATTCTTATTTTTAAAATGTGTCGTGAATAATGAAAGGAATATTAACAGTTGTTCTGAGGATGGTCAAGCCATGAAATGCAAAACAATACGGTAATTTATCCTTGCATGATGAACATGTTTTATTTCAAAATCGTCATGAGGTGTTGGTTGTGTTAAACTTGCGTTTCTCGTGGTACTAAGTTTGGTGACTCCCCAATTGTTCCAAGTAAGCGTTGTTTTGGCTACCTTTATTTGGGCAATTTCTGAAGTGTGGTACGCTTTATCTCATGCCAGTGGTCTATTGGTATTAGAAAATTGGATTTGAATACTTTTCTCCTCAGAAGACTTGAACCTTGTGGCGTGCTACGCTCCGACGTTGCTTTGGGGTTCCAGTTCCAGTTATTTTCCGTCTTTTTAAGATTGGCCGAGTATCTATTATGTCGTGACATCTTATTGTCTTCAAGATATTCCATCTGTTCGTTTTGTCAGCATAACATTCATTTACTCATTTACACTTACATCAGTATGCATATTCACATTTGCCATTGATTTTGGGTTGTACTTTGTTTATTCAAACAATGTACATGTTCTTTCCAAGTAGAAGGTTAGCTTAGGCAGAAAATGTGCTTCCTTTCTAAATTCCCCAACTGAGCTAATCCTCGTGGATGATTTTTGATTTAGCTTACCTTGTCCATTTCTGGATAGGATGAATTCCCCAATCGAGTTACTTTCTCATTGGTTGGAGTCTTGTTTGACTGTTTTTTCTCTGGTTTATTCCTGGAGGGAGTTGTTGCCTCTTGCATAGGCTATCTCATGATTTTCCCCAGTGAAGTCGCTACCTAGACAAATGATGCATTTATTTTGCACATTTAAGTATGTGATCCCTTCGGGAAGGATGGATTCATGGTTCTCTTTGACGAAGATTTTATTCTCTGGTAGTGTTATCGCAACTTTCTCCTGAATTATTTTTGGAAAACAACAAGCGGCGGTCTCTTCATGAGCAACTTGTGCGTTATTATTATTCTTTTGGAAAACGACAAGCGGCAGCTCTTCACGAGCAACTTGTACGTTATTATATTTTTGGAAAACGACAAGCGGCGGTCTCTTCATGAGCAACTTGTACGTTATAGACATCGTTGGAAAACGACAAGCGGCAGTCTCTTCATGAGCAACTTGTGCGTTATTATTATTCTTTTGGAAAACGACAAGCGGCAGCTCTTCACGAGCAACTTGTACGTTATTATATTTTTGGAAAACGACAAGCGGCGGTCTCTTCATGAGCAACTTGTACGTTATAGACATCGTTGGAAAACGACAAGCGGTGGTCTCTTCATGAGCAACTTGTGCGTTATTATTATTCTATTGGAAAACGACAAGCGGAAGCTCTTCACGAGTAACTTGTACGTTATTATATTTTTGGAAAACGACAAGCGGCGGTCTCTTCATGAGCAACTTGTACGTTATATACATCGTTAGAAAACGGCAAGCGGCAGTCTCTTTATTTGAGCAACTTGTACGTTATTATTTCTGGGATACAGCAAGTGGCGGCTTCTTTATTTGAGAAGCTTGTATGCTATTAACATATTTGAACGACAGCAAGGGGCAGCTTTTTTATTTGAGCAGCTTGTATGTCATAGTATTTTTGGAAGACAACAAGCGGCGACTTCTTTATTTGAGCAGCTTGTATGTTATTGACATCCCTAGACGACAGCAAGTGGCAGCTTCTTTATTTGAGCAGCTTGTATGTCATAGTATTTTTGGAAGACAGCAAGTGGCAGCTTCTTTATTTGAGGCAACTTGTGTATCTACAATCTTATTATTATTTCAGCATTAATGAGTATATCTCCGGAAATCTCGCAGAGAAGTTTGTTATGAATCTTTACCTTCAGAAGTCAGTAATCCGTAGCCAGCAAATTTGATACTCTTTGTCTATCTTTGACCTTGAGTTGTGAGCTCACCGATGTTCTTTTGGGTCAATAATTTGTTTTTATGGCCTATGCAAGATACCTTCTTTGTTAGGGTCAGAGTCCGTATTCGCTCAAAGTTTTATTCACCGTCAAGAGTCTATTACTTGAAGTCGATGGTTTATTTCCCCAGTATTGTATAATCCTTGTCCCTGTGTTTTATGGGTGTTTGATTTCTCCCGCATTATCTTGTTTTCATACAATATTTTTCTCTGTGAATTCAACCACTACATTCATATCAAACATAATGGCGGTATCTTAGGGCAAAAAATTTGCGTATTATGTATTTAAGTACCTTCAATCTCGTCGAGACGAAGATTTTAATCTTCATATCTCCGGATAGAAGAAACTTAAATAGGGGCAGCTGTTGTACCCCAAATTTTGACCTAAGATACCATCTCCCATCTGCATCATTACATTGCAAGTGTTTTGACCTATCTTTATCAATTTTCAAAACAGATTTTTAAATTCATAACTTTTTCAAGTCAAGAGCTGTTTATTTTTGAAACGCTAAATTTATTAATTGATCAATGATGTTCATTTAATTATTTATTATTCTGAATTTAAATAATTGGAATTTATTTTCAGTTATTATATAATTTGAAGAATTATAAATAATAAAGTAAATATTTGAAAAGAAGTTTATTAATTGATCAAACAATGTTTATTTAATTATTTATCATTCTAAGTTTAAATAGTTGAAATTTCATTTTTCAGTTATTATAATTTAGAAGAATTATAAATAATGAAATAAATAATTGAAGAGAAGTTAATTGATCAAACAATGTTTATTTAATTATTTATCATTCTAAGTTTAAATAGTTGAAATTTCATTTTTCAGTTATTATAATTTAGAAGAATTATAAATAATGAAGTAAATAATTGAAGAGAAGTTAATTGATCAATGATGTTTATTTAATTATTTATCATTCTAAATTTAAATAATTGGAATTGATTTTCAGTTATTATATAATTTAAAGAATTATAAATGATAAAATAAATAATTGGAAAGAAGAAAAGAATTAACTGGTAAAATAATAGAATTGTATTCATCTTTATTCTAATTATTACAATTGTTGTTTAAATACTGTATTATGTACAAAGTATTTACAATGACAATTATATAAAATGTTTAAAGTAAAATAAAAACTATTTTAATTTTTCTAAGATTCTAAATCTTCATCTTCTATCCAATACTTCTTTAATGCTCATTCGATTTTACCTGCAAAGAATTAAAAGAAAAGTCAGAAATGAATATATAATTAAAAGCAGACGATTAATTTAGCGTTCATCATTAAAAGCAAACGGCTGGAATCAGTTTTTACCCTCTTTGCAAATCACGGGATTTCTCCCGGTTCACAAAAAGGGATGAATTTTATTGATAAAATATGAATGCACAAGTTAAAAATATGCACAAATTCACTTTTGTCAAAATTGCACATTTTAATTGTAAACTGCATATTTCAAAAGAAAAACAGCATATGCAAGTCAAGTTACATTTTCAAAGCCAATATGCAACGTAAACTATCCAGCATGTGGGAAGAAGTCAAAATACAAAGGCTCCATGCTGTACAATGCAGTTGACAAAGAGAAACATGTGCAGTTTTAAAACCAAATATGCAAGCAATATATTTCTAATTTTCATCATTTTCCAGCTTTACTTTTTCAGAACAAGTACATAACATCATATTTTAATGTCAAACTGTACTAAGGAGAGAGAAGAGAGAAAAGAGTGTGGGTTTACAGGTTTTGGCCTTAGGCAGAAAAGGGATATAAAACAGAACAGCAGTAACACAGTCAAGAAAAGGAAAGCATGAAAAAGGATACAAAACAAACTGAATGTAACAGTAGATGTGCAGAGGTATCAAAAGGAAGAATAGTTAAAAATATACATAACCTGTAACATAAGCCTCATCGCCAACCAACTATTATAACAACAAACCCTTCAAGAAAAGTTCAGAGTTGATAACCGTTTGGAAGCCTAAAACCAAAACTGAGTTCAAATAACTCAAACTGCAACATAAACAAAAACATACATACAACCTGCATTCAAGACAGCCAAAACCATGTCAAACCATGTCAAAACCATGTCAAAAACATGACCAAAACCATAACCATTTCAAAGCCTAACCAGTAAACTCATCAAAGGCCAAACCTGCTGAAACAAAAACCAGGCCAAACCTGAAGCAAAACCAACATAAACTTTGAAACCATAAACCACTGTCAATCCAACCAAAGCCTTAAGCCTTAGTTCAAAAATACCCAACATAACCTGCTTAAGCTTTGAACCTGTAACATGACCAAGAGCCAAGTTAACCTGTCAAACTCCAAACCATAACCTGTTTTGGTTCAATGGCAAATATGAAGCAAATCCCTCACAAGAACTGTCAAACAAGTCCAAGCTGTGAACCTGTCCAAGCCATATCAAAAGTCCAACAAGCCTAAGCTATCAAAACCCTCATACCTGCCTAAACATCCAGGGCCAAAATTTGTACCAGCCATACACGCCCAAAGCCAAAAAACCAGAATACCACAACAACACAAACCTTAAAAACAATGTTCAAGGCAACACAAAAGCCTCAGAAATATTCATCATAGGCCAGTAAAAAAAGCAACTGAAGCACAGCAAAAAAGAAGAGAGGAAAAGTATTCGAAGGCAACAGTCAAGCATACAACGAGGCAATAGGAGAAGAGGAGATAAAGAAGCAAAGTAGCATGCATAGGCAAAGGCAGGGTCAACAGAAGAAGAAGAAAAATATCACGTAAGGTTCTCAGCCCAGATCATCATCAAACCACAAATCAAAGGGAAAAAGACAGAGTACCAGGACTCCAAGCCACCGCGCTTCACTCCTCCGCCAGCAAGCCTCCGGAACGCCTCTTCCTCCTCCTTCATAAAGGTAGCTTTGTTTTTCTTTTTTCCTTTCCACCATTTCAACAGAAACCACATGTAAAATAAAGTCAGAATCAAAATGGATACAAATCATAAACATGCAAAATCATGAAAAACCTAATGCGTTAAAGGACGAATCATCACCTCTACACCGTATCACTGAGCGACACATGAGGAAGAAGAGGCGTTGGTGGCTCGGGCAAGGGAAGGTCAGAGGCGAGAGAATGAAAGCACGAAGAAGACGAATCCGTAACGAGAAGATGAGCGCCGCTCTGTACCATTTGTTAACCCTAATCCATTTTTTCCCAAACTAGAACACATTTGTTTAACCCTAAACAAATTGTGAGTGAATGGACCTTACCCGTTTCCTGCCAAAAAGCCCAAACGATTTCTTATAACACCCCCATTCCTGTTTGTTTTGATTAGGCCCTTAGAACCCTTTGGCCCATACAATTGTCTATCTACCCCTTTATTTCTTAATACCCCCTTTTTCTATTTATTTTCCTTTAGTTTTTTTTAGAATTTTATTAATTTAGTTAATTAGTAAGTTTAATCAAAAATAGAGGTGTAAGTTAATTAAACAAATTTTAAATAATGTGACCAAATTTTATTAGTTTAACTTTATGATTAATTTAGTAATTTTAGTATTATTTTTTTATTAGGTTTAATTAATAACTTTTAAGTTTTAATTTAGTTTAGAATTATTTAATAATTCTTAAAATAAATACTTTATATTAATACTAAAAAAACATATAAAAATAAAAAACCTTAAAAAACATTTTATTTTCCTTAATTAATTCTCTTGCGTTATACCTATTAAACAAAAATACAAAAAATGTATGTTCACACCATTTAGTCTGTTATTTAGTCATTGTTATGGTTGTATATCACTTAGCTACTTAAGTTGTCTGTTTGATTATTCAATATTTACATGGTTATTCTGTTTACTTTTTAACCCAAGAGAAAAATGATTAAATTTGTTGACTTCATGTCCTCAAATCCAGTCATGCGAATATCTTCATTTCATCAAAACTTAAGACAATTTTTCCTCAAATCTTCAATCTTTTCAAAACTTATACCTTTTAAGTCAAAACTTCGACATTAGGTCGTCGTATCTTCAAAAAACCCGTCCGTACCCCTTTTCGGCCAAAACAATTTATTTTTAATCAAACGAACATTTTAATAAACAGATATTTTAAAAGGTTCCTATAGAGTACTATAGATACATTGGGTGCTAATACCTTCCCATTGTATAACCAACCCCCGAACCATAGATCTCTTTTCAAAAACGCCTTGTATTTTTATTACTTTTAGAAAGTATTATTTACATTGCATATTTTAGGGTTTTATTTCGCTCTTTCCCCTTTCCCTTGGAAATAATAAAGCGCGGTGGAGACTCTTGCTTTTGTGAGACGAATTAATCAATAATTCGATCTCCGATTTACCCCGCTACATTTTTTATCGCTACAGAATTGGCGACTCTGCTGGGGAAAGATTGACCTCTTGCTGGTCCATCCCTAAGTGGGTTAAGCCTAGTTTGTTTTATCTGTTTTATTATTATTTGATTTGTTTGATTATGTGTTTAAATTGGGGTTGTTTGGTTTTTTTTTTGCAAAGGACGAATCCTATACCCGGATTAAGTTACACTTAAGAATAGGACGGGCGGTACAGTCATGTTAACTTTGAGGGAGTAATCCCGAAGAAGGAGGCATGAGATCCCCCACTCAATGGAAGGCCCTTTTGAACTTAATATTTGTTTACCGAGTAATCGGGAAGACATTATTATTTTCGACCTGGGAGCCAGAGAAATTGAGGACCGTAGAACCCTAACCCATCTTGGCCTTTTTAGGTGTAGCGCGGAGACTATAACGGAGTAATTCGGAAGTAGTTGTTACGCGATGCTACGCTCGGATGAGTTTCTCTTGAGAATATTGATAATTATTGAGTAATCAAGACGTTGGCAATATCCGAAGGAGGAATGTAGACTCTGGGAACTCTTAGAACCTTGTCTTACAGGTGTGATGAAACCATAGTACATACCTTGGGGTGGGTTTTACCTTTGACTCCATGCGGAACGTTGAACCTTTGAACCCCATGTTTGTGAACTTGTGTGTAACTGTTGCATTATCATTCATCCATACATCCATAAACATTTTTGTAAAAAACTTGTTTTTCAAGGAACTTAAGAATGATTCTTGCAGACATCTCAGGAATTATTATTATGGAATTTGGAAGGAGAAACACTCGAAGTTTTAGTTTTAAGGAGCCCGAGATTGAAGAGCTGAAGAGTTTAATTCCTAAGATCAAGAACCCGACAGATTTTCAGAAAAAGTATGGGTCCATTATACCTCTCATGAAGCGCAATATGAAGGAAGGCATCCTTAATACGTTGGTCCAATTCTACGATCCTTTGTACCGATGCTTCACCTTTCCGGATTACCAGTTAATGCCCACCTTATAAGAGTACTCCTACATACTTGGTTTGCCGATCACCGACTGTGTTCCTTTTTCTGGCTTAGAAGAGGAACCCAAATCTCACGAGATAACGACCATCACCCACTTGAAGAAATCAGAGATAGAGGAGAACATGACTACAAAAGGGGGAATCCGAGGTTTATCTGCGCAGTTTTTGTTGAGGAAAGCTCGTCATTTCGCTGAGATAAAAAATACTATTGCCTTTGAAGACGTCTTTGCTTTACTCGCTTATGGTATATTCTTGTTCCCTAACATTGATAAGTTTGTGGATATCAACGCCATCAGAATCTTCTTGATTGGAAATCCGGTCCCTACGTTGCTAGGAGATACCTACTACTCCATCCATCTTCGAAACTCTTATGAAGGAGGGATGATTATTTGTTGTGCACCGTTGCTAAATCAATGGTATGTTTCTCATCTACCTAGGTCTGATGTTTTCTGGGATCTCGAGAAGAAGCAGCGATGGGTGCCAAAAATTATGGCTCTCACTCATTTCGACATTGATTGGTATAATCGAGTTTACTATGACGTGAAGATCATCGATAGCTGTGGTGCTTTTCCTAACGTGCCTCTTCTTGGTACGAAAGGTGGAATTAACTATAATCCTGTTCTCGCGCGCCGTCAGTTTGGATACCCGATGAGGGACAAGCCAAACAACATCCATGTGAGTGGTTTCTTTCTACAGGAAGGACAAGATCACCAGGCAGCTAAGAGGGAGATCGAAGGAGCTTGGCGCCACATCCATAGGAAAGGGAGAGATATGTTAGGACATAGGGGTGCCGTTTCTTTGGAGCCTTACCTACAATGGGTCCGCGCTAGGGCTTGTGCTCTCAAGATGCCCTATAAACCTGAGAAACCTTTATTCCCTACCGTTGCATCATCATCTGTTGATATCCCTATCGAGAGTATGGGAGAATACCAAGGAAATATGGCTAGGATGAAGTCCGAGAGAGATGCTTGGAAAGAAAAGTATAATATGTCTGAATATGAGAATCGGGTCCTGGCTCGACAACTAAAGGAAAAGGAAGATTTGCTATTTATTCAAGATGGCTGGTTCATTGATCATGATGAGAAGCTTCATCAAAAGGATGCTTTACTGAAGAAGTATGCTAGTGAAAGGAAGAGAAAGAAGGAAGGTTCGGTAAGTGTTACTCTTGTTCCTAATTCGCAAAAGGAAATCGTTGATCGACTGGTAGCTGAGAAGAAAGAGATGGAAGAATTTTATGAAGAGAAGATCAGGAAGCTCCGGTTACAGCTGGCATTTGGTCCTTCATCTGATGATTCTGAGTGATCTTTAGTTCTTAGTTTTATTTTATTGATGTCATTTTGTAAAACTCTGTAAAAGGGCTTCATGTTCCGAAGTTGTAATTTACTGCTTTTTATTATGGGCTGCATGTTCCAAAGTTTTAATTTACTGCTTTATTATGGGCTTCATGTTCCAAAGTTGTAGTTTACTGCTTTATTATTGGGTTGTTATCCCAAAGTTGTAATTTACTGTTTTGTTGTTCCAAAGTTGTAAGTTGTAATTTACCGCTTTTGATTAATGGATTGAGTTTTTGTTGTTCCAAATTCCTTTACCATTGATGCGTGCAAAATTATTGAAGTTCCTTGAAAAAACTATTAAAATGAATCATCATTTGCATCACATATCATGCATCATCCAACATTCCACTTCACATGTTTTCTAGAGTCACATCCTTGTTTCTTTTTCCACTCCGATAGATTGTCAAGCTGTCTCATCGATACGATACTCGAGCCAATCGTCAGAGGAAAATGGAAGATCTGGAACAGGAAAACCACGAGCTTCGTGAGGAGGTCGCTACCCTTCGTGTCGGTATGGAAAAGTTAACTGCGCTAGTGGAAAGTTTGATGGCTGCTCAGAATCAGCCATCGACTACAGCTGCTGAGATTCAGACTTCAACTACTGTGGTTTCCGAGATTGTCACCGTTCCAACATCTGTGACTCAAATCAACTCTCCGCTTCAACATCAGATGCCAAAAGGTTTTCCGTGGGGAATGCCTTACAACTTTGTGCCAGAGGGGTATCAGCCTGTCGTACAGCCTTTGTTTCAACCTACTTTGTCTCTTCCTCAACCAGAGACAACTGCCATGCCGACTGTAATCCCGTCTGTAACACCTTTCCCGCAACCGGTGATGACAACTGTCGCTCCTGTGGTTCACTCCGTGCCATACTTGAATGAACCTACTTATCCTGCCGAGCCTGCTGAAAGTTTGGGTCTTTTTGATAGAATGGAAGAATTTCAGGACCAATTCCAAGAAATGCAGAGGGAGCTCAGAGCGTTAAAGGGGAAGGATTTGTTTGGAAAGAACACGCATGACCTTTGTTTAGTTCCGAATGTCAAGATTCCAGCAAAATTCAAAGTGCCAGACTTTGAAAGATATAAGGGTGATTCGTGTCCTCGAAGTCACTTGACTATGTACGTGAGAAAGATGTCTACATATTCCGATGATCATGACTTGTTGATTCACTATTTTCAAGGCAGTTTGACGGGTGCCGCTCTAAAGTGGTATATGGGTTTAGACAGCATTCGGATCCGCAACTTTAACGATCTTAGCGAAGCTTTTGTCCATCAGTATAAGTACAACGTTGACATGGCGCCGGACAGGGATCAACTCCGGGCGATGTCCCAGAGAGACAGAGAGTCTTTTAAGGAATACGCCCAGAGGTGGCGTGAAATTGCTGCTCAAATCTATCCTCCTCTTGAGGAAAAAGAGATGACGAAGATATTCTTGAAGACTTTAGGTTCCTTTTACTATGAAAGAATGATCGCCAGCGCACCCAGTGACTTCACCGAAATGGTAAGCATGGGCATGCGGTTGGAGGAAGGGATTCGTGAAGGGCGTTTGGTTAAAGAAGGAAGTCCGTCTAGCAGTACCAAGAAGTTTGGAAGTGTTTTCCCGAAAAGAAAAGAACAGGATGTCAGCGCAATCTTCCCAGGGAGACCGAGGAGAGGTTACCCACACGTTGCGGCAGTCAGTCCGGCTGTCCGCCCAGCTTTGATGACCCCAGCTCATCAAACCCCACCAACTCAACAACGGCCATTTCAGCAGCAGCCTCGATAACAGGCTTATCCATTCAACAACCAGAACCGATCACCAAGAAAATCGCAATTCGATGCCATTCCTATGACTTATACTGAATTGTTCCCTGCTCTTATCAGAAAGAACCTCATAACGACGAAGCCTCCTCCTGTCGCACCAAATAGTACTTCTCCGTGGTACAAGGCGGATCAGTTTTGTGAATATCATCAAGGGTCGCCGGGGCACAACCTTGAAAATTGTTTTGCTCTAAAGGCGGACGTGCAGAGGTTGATTAAGAATGGTATCTTGTCTTTCAAGGATGTTAACCCAAATGTTAGAGATAATCCTTTGCCTCGACATGGGGCAGCATCAGAGAATATGGTGGAAGGTTGTCCGGGAAAGTTTCGAGTTTTTCAAGTTGAACACATAAGAGAGTCGTTAATCAGGTTACATCAGAGCTTAAGAAGACTTGCCTTTGTTAGGCATCAGCATGATTATGATGTTTGTGAATTTTGTTCAAGAGAGGTTGATTGCCCTATTGTGAAGGAGGATATTCAAAAGTTGTTAGACCAGAGGGTTATCACTATTACATATGACAGAGATCCGGAGGATGAATTGAATGTTATAATACCACAATTCAATTTGCCTGAATCAGTAGAGATCGTTTACGACAGTCAGACTGCACCTGTTGCTCCTTTGATCATTTATCCACCTGGTCCTGTGCCTTACAACTCAGACCAAGCTATACCGTATAAGTATAATGCCACAATGATTGAGAATGGGGTAGAAGTCCCTATACCAACAAGGCCGTCTTTTGTTAACATCGCTGAGGTGAGTAGAGTTACGAGAAGCGGACGTGTCTTTGCAGCAGTACCTTTGAAGAGACCAGAAGTTCAAGTCAGGAGGCCCATACCGGCAGAAATTCCAGCGAGAAATGTTGAACCAAGGGTTGAGATAGGCCAATCCAATGAACCTATCCAACATCCTGATGATGATGAGATTTTGAAGCTCATCAAGAGAAGTGAATATAAGATTGTGGACCAACTATTGCAAACTCCTTCCAAGATTTCTTTGCTTGCTTTACTAAGAGATTCTGGTGCCCATAGAGAAGCTTTGATGAAGGTCTTGGACCAGGCATTCGTGGATCATGATGTGACGGTTGACCAATTTGATGGAATTGTGGGAAATATTACTTCGTGTAACAATCTTGGTTTCAGTGATGAAGAACTCCCGGAAGAGGGAAGCAACCATAATATGGCTTTGCATATCTCAATAAGTTGTGGAAATGATACTTTATCAAGTGTGTTGGTAGATACAGGTTCGTCGTTAAATGTAATGCCCAAAACTACATTATCTCGACTCTCATATCAAGGTGCTCCCATGAGACCTAGTGGGGTAATTGTCAAAGCGTTTGATGGTTCTAGGAAGACTGTCATTGGTGAAGTGGATCTTCCTATAGTAATTGGCCCTCATACTTTTCAGATCACTTTTCAAGTAATGGATATTCGTGCTGCCTACAGTTGCCTATTGGGTCGTCCATGGATCCATAATGCAGGGGCAGTCACTTCCACGCTCCATCAAAGATTGAAGTTTGTAAGGCATGGAAAGCTGGTAATGATTGGTGGAGAGCAGGCTATGGTGGTAAGCCATTCGTCATCTTTCTCTTTTATTGATGCTGATGAGGATGTTGGAACCCAATTCCAAGCTCTATCTATTGCTAATAATGAAGTGAAGAAGCAAGGGACATCTATTTCTTCTTTGGAGGATGCGCGACGAGTGGTTGAAAGTGGTTCGACTGAAGGTTGGGGCCAGGTGTTGACTTTGCCCGAGAACAAGTCTGGAGAAGGTCTTGGTTTTCATCCCGTGTCTACAAGAGTCAAGAAGGAAGTAGTTACTCGTCCGATACAAGAGGTTTTCCGAAGCGCAGGTTTTATCCATCCGACTCCTCCTGAAGTTGATGCTATAATAGGAGACGATTCTGAAGAGGATTTACCCGATTTTGTAACGCACGGAGTGGTTTGCCAGAACTGGATTACTGTTGATGTTCCTGTTGTGATGCACATTTCTGAGTAATGTTTTGTTTTATTTTTAAAAAAATTTCGCTCTGCCCAAGGCGAAAAATATTTGTGTCGGGCTATGTTGAAAATAAATCCTTTTGCTCTGCCCAAGGCAAAAGAGAAAATGTCTGGGCTCTTTGTTTCAAGTATTTCCCTTCATGAATAAAAATGTTATTTTGTCCACGACTGTTTTATTTTTCACTTTTTCTGGGAAATAGTAATGAAAATTAATTGGTAGTAATAGGAAAATATAATAATATTTCGTTTCATTTGTACAACATTCATATTAATCGATTTCTAAAATAAAGCATAATCATATGTGCAGATTAATCCATGACTTAACCATTGAAAACAATGATCCTATGCCCTCTCCCAACTTTGAATTCCCTGTGTTCAGAGCCGAAGAAGAGGATAATGAAGAGATTCCTGATGAAATTTCCCGTTTACTTGAGCATGATGAAAAGATTATTCAACCGTTTGAAGAACCTGCAGAGTTGATCAATTTGGGTGATGAAGAAGATAAGAAGGAGGTCAAAGTCGGAGCATTGCTTATCCCAGAGGTCAAAGAGAAAATGTTGGAGCTTCTCAAAGAGTATGTTGATGTGTTTGCTTGGTCCTACCAAGATATGCCAGGTTTGGACAACAATATTGTGGAGCATCGTTTACCGTTGAGACCCGAATGTTCGCCGATTAAGCAGAAGTTGAGAAGGACTCGTCCCGATATGGCTGACAAGATCAAAGAAGAAGTTCAAAAACAGATTAATGCAGGTTTCCTTGTTACATCGGTCTATCCTCAATGGTTAGCCAACATAGTGCCTGTTGCTAAGAAAGATGGCAAAGTTCGAATGTGTGTAGACTATAGAGATCTGAATAGAGCTAGCCCAAAGGATGACTTCCCATTACCGCACATTGACGTATTGGTCGACAGTACCGCAAAGTTTAAAGTCTTTTCTTTCATGGATGGTTTCTCTGGTTACAATCAAATCAAGATGGCACCAGAAGATATGGAGAAGACAGCTTTCATTACACCGTGGGGAACATTTTGTTATCGGGTTATGCCGTTTGGTTTGAGGAATGCTGGTGCAACATACCAAAGAGCCATGATTGCTTTGTTCCATGATATGATGCATAAAGAGATAGAAGTGTATGTAGATGACATGATTGCCAAATCACAAACTGAAGAAGATCATTTGGAACATTTATTGAAGTTATTCCAGCGTTTGAGAAAGTATAAACTCCGTCTGAATCCCAACAAGTGCACTTTTGGTGTTCGTTCTGGAAGACTTCTGGGTTTCATTGTCAGTCAGAAAGGTATTGAGGTAGATCCTGATAAAGTCAAAGCTATTTGGGAAATGCCCGCACCCAAGACGGAAAAACAAGTAAAAGGATTCCTTGGGAGACTGAACTATATTTCTAGATTTATATCTCATATGACTGCTACCTGTGGGCCGATTTTCAAGCTTCTCCGAAAGAACCAAGGATGTGTGTGGACAGAAGATTGTCAGAGAGCTTTTGATAGCATCAAAGAATATTTGCTTGAACCTCCCATTTTGATTCCTCCGGTGGAAGGAAGACCTTTGATTATGTACCTGACTATATTGAAAGATTCCATGGGATGTGTGCTTGGTCAACAAGATGAGACTGGAAGAAAGGAGCATGTCGTATATTATCTGAGTAAGAAATTCACAGACTGTGAGTCTCAATACTCATTGCTTGAGAAAACCTGTTGTGCTTTAGCTTGGGCTGCTCGCCGTCTGCGCCAGTATATGATTAACCACACCACTTGGTTGATCTCCAAAATGGATCCGATCAAGTATATCTTTGAGAAGCCCGCCTTATCTGGAAGAATAGCCCGTTGGCAGATGTTGTTATCCGAATATGACATTGAGTATCACACTCATAAAGCAATCAAAGGGAGTATTTTAGCCGATCATTTGGCTCACCAACCAATTGACGATTATCAATCCATCAAATTTGATTTCCCAGATGAAGATGTTATGTACTTGAAAGCTAAAGATTGTGAAGAGCCGTTACCTGAAGAAGTACCTGATCCCGATTCCTATTGGGGTTTGATATTTGATGGAGCTGTGAATTCTTATGGAAATGGAATTGGGGCAATCATCGTCACTCCCCGAGGTACTCATATCCCGTTCACGGCGAGATTGAAGTTTGACTGCACGAACAACATGGCTGAGTATGAGGCATGTATTATGGGTCTCGAAGAAGCAGTGGATCTAAGGATTAAGATTCTTGATATTTACGGAGATTCGGCATTGGTAATTAATCAAATCAAAGGAGAATGGGAGACTCGTCATCCTGGTTTGATCCCTTACAGAGATTATGCTAGAAGATTGTTAACTTTCTTCAACAAAGTGGAATTACATCATATCCCTAGAGATGAGAACCAAATGGCTGATGCTTTAGCTACTTTGTCTTCAATGTTTCAAGTGAATGGTTGGAACGATGTGCCTACAATCCGGGTTATGCACCTCGACATACCTGCTCATGTGTTCTCAGTAGAAGAGGTCACTGACGACAAACCGTGGTTCTATGACATTAAACGTGTTCTTCAAACTCAAGAGTACCCGCCTGGGGCATCCAATAAAGATAGGAAGACGTTGAGAAGATTAGCAAGAAGTTTCTTCCTCAATGAAGAAGTTTTGTATAAGAGAAATTATGACATGGTCTTGCTCAGATGTGTAGACAGACGTGAAGCAGACATGTTGATGCAAGAAGTACATGAAGGATCCTTTGGCACTCATGCCAACGGACATGCAATGGCTAAAAAGATGTTGAGAGCTGGTTACTATTGGATGACAATGGAATCTGATTGCTGCAAATATGTGAAGAAATGTCATAAATGCCAGATTTATGCGGACAAGATACATGTGCCACCGACTCTCCTAAACGTTATCTCTTCACCTTGGCCTTTCTCTATGTGGGGCATTGATATGATTGGAATGATTGAACCCAAAGCTTCAAATGGTCATCGTTTCATCTTGGTAGCGATCGATTATTTTACTAAATGGGTGGAAGCAACATCTTATGCTAATGTAACCAGACAGGTGGTAGTCAGATTTATCAAGAATCAAATCATTTGTCGATACGGCATCCCGAGCAAGATCATCACTGATAATGGTTCGAATTTGAATAACAAGATGATGAGAGAGATTTATGAGGAGTTCAAGATCGAACATCATAATTCTTCTCCTTACAGACCGAAGATGAATGGGGCCGTTGAAGCTGCTAACAAGAATATCAAGAAGATTGTCTAGAAGATGGTGGTAACTTATAAAGATTGGCATGAAATGCTTCCGTTTGCTTTACATGGATACCGTACTTCAGTTCGAACTTCAACAGGTGCAACCCCATTTTCCCTGGTTTATGGTATGGAAGTCGTACTCCCCGTGGAGGTTGAGATTCCGTCTATGAGAGTGTTGATGGAAGCTAAACTTTCTGAGGCTGAATGGTGTCAAAGTAGATATGATCAGTTGAATTTAATTGAAGAAAAGAGATTGACAGCTTTGTGTCACGGTCAATTATATCAGCAGAGAATGAAGAAGGCTTTTGATAAGAAGGTTCGACCACGCGAGTTCAGAGAAGGTGATCTTGTACTCAAGAAGATATTATCTTTCCAACCTGATTCTAGGGGCAAGTGGGCTCCGAATTATGAAGGACCGTATGTCGTTAAGAAAGTTTTCTCTGGAGGTGCCTTGATTCTCACCAATATGGACGGTGAAGAGCTCCCGCGCTCCATGAACGCCGATGCAGTCAAGAAGTATTTCGCTTAGATTTGAGTTGACAGTTTGCTAGGTTGAAAACCCGAAGGGGTGGCTTAGGCAAGCTTTTGGTCAGACCAGTCTTGGCATTTGAACACATTTCGGAATTCGAAGTTGTTAGGGAGAATAATGATCATTGTCTTTTGTGTAACCCTTTCTTTCATGTACTATTTCCCAAACTTTTGTAAACCGTTGGAGTCGCGTTGTTAGCGAACTACCATCTTATTAATGAAATTTGAGCATTTACCTTTTGTGGGCAAAATTTTAATTTTACAATATTTGAAACAAAGTATTTAAAGTATTCTTATTTTTAAAATGTGTCGTGAATAATGAAAGGAATATTAACAGTTGTTCTGAGGATGGTCAAGCCATGAAATGCAAAACAATACGGTAATTTATCCTTGCATGATGAACATGTTTTATTTCAAAATTGTCATGAGGTGTTGGTTGTGTTAAACTTGTGTTTCTCGTGGTACTAAGTTTGGTGACTCCCCAGTTGTTCCAAGTAAGCGTTGTTTTGGCTACCTTTATTTGGGCAATTTCTGAAGTGTGGTACGCTTTGTCTCATGCCAGTGGTCTATTGGTATTAGAAAATTGGATTTGAATACTTTTCTCCTCAGAAGACTTGAACCTTGTGGCGTGCTACGCTCCGACGTTGCTTTGGGGTTCCAGTTCCAGTTATTTTCCGTCTTTTTTAAGATTGGTCGAGTATCTATTATGTCGTGACATCTTATTGTCTTCAAGATATTCCATCTGTTCGTTTTGTCAGCATAACATTCATTTACTCATTTACACTTACATCAGTATGCATATTCACATTTGCCGTTGATTTTGGGTTGTACTTTGTTTATTCAAACAATGTACATGTTCTTTCCAAGTAGAAGGTTAGCTTAGGCAGAAAATGTGCTTCCTTTCTAAATTCCCCAACTGAGCTAATCCTCGTGGATGATTTTTGATTTAGCTTACCTTGTCCATTTCTGGATAGGATGAGTTCCCCAATCGAGTTACTTTCTCATTGGTTGGAGTCTTGTTTGACTGTTTTTTCTCTGGTTTATTCCTGGAGGGAGTTGTTGCCTCTTGCATAGGCTATCTCATGATTTTCCCCAGTGAAGTCGCTACCTAGACGAATGATGCATTTATTTTGCACATTTAAGTATGTGATCCCTTCGGGAAGGATGGATTCATGGTTCTCTTTGACGAAGATTTTATTCTCTGGTAGTGTTATCGCAACTTTCTCCTGAATTATTTTTGGAAAACGACAAGCGGCGGTCTCTTCATGAGCAACTTGTGCGTTATTATTATTCTTTTGGAAAACGACAAGCGGCAGCTCTTCACGAGCAACTTGTACGTTATTATATTTTTGGAAAACGACAAGCGGCGGTCTCTTCATGAGCAACTTGTACGTTATAGACATCGTTGGAAAATGACAAGCGGCGGTCTCTTCATGAGCAACTTGTGCGTTATTATTATTCTTTTGGAAAACGACAAGCGTCAGCTCTTCACGAGCAACTTGTACGTTATTATATTTTTGGAAAACAACAAGCGGCGGTCTCTTCATGAGCAACTTGTACGTTATAGACATCGTTGGAAAACGACAAGCGGCAGTCTCTTCATGAGCAACTTGTGCGTTATTATTATTCTTTTGGAAAACGACAAGCGGAAGCTCTTCACGAGTAACTTGTACGTTATTATATTTTTGGAAAACGACAAGCGGCGGTCTCTTCATGAGCAACTTGTACGTTATAGACATCGTTAGAAAACGGCAAGCGGCAGTCTCTTTATTTGAGCAACTTGTACGTTATTATTTCTGGGATACAGCAAGTGGCGGCTTCTTTATTTGAGCAGCTTGTATGCTATTAACATCTTTGAACGACAGCAAGGGGCAGCTTTTTTATTTGAGCAGCTTGTATGTCATAGTATTTTTGGAAGACAACAAGCGGCGGCTTCTTTATTTGAGCAGCTTGTATGTTATTGACATCCCTGGACAACAGCAAGTGGTAGCTTCTTTATTTGAGCAGCTTGTATGTCATAGTATTTTTGGAAGACAGCAAGTGGCAGCTTCTTTATTTGAGGCAACTTGTGTATCTACAATCTTATTATTATTTCAGCATTCATGAGTATATCTCCGGAAATCTCGCAGAGAAGTTTGTTATGAATCTTTACCTTCAGAAGTCGTTAATCCTTCGCCAGCAAATTTGATACTCTTTGTCTATCTTTGACCTTGAGTTGTGAGATCACCGATGTTCTTTTGGGTCAATAATTTGTTTTTATGGCCTATGCAAGATACCTTCTTTGTTAGGGTCAGAGTCCGTATTCGCTCAAAGTTTTATTCACCGTCAAGAGTCTATTACTTGAAGTCGATGGTTTATTTCCCCAGTATTGTATAATCCTTGTCCCTGTGTTTTGTGGGTGTTTGATTTCTCCCGCATTATCTTGTTTTCATACAATATTTTTCTCTGCGAATTCAACCACTACATTCATATCAAACATAATGGCGGTATCTTAGGGAAAAAAATTTGCGTATTATGTATTTAAGTACCTTCAATCTCGTCGAGACGAAGATTTTAATCTTCATATCTCCGGATAGAAGAAACTTAAATAGGGGCAGCTGTTGTACCCCAAATTTTGACCTAAGATACTGTGATCGGTGGATCTGGAACTGACTGTTTAACGCTGGTTCGCGAAATGTCGCGGAAGCAAGAGTCGCCACCGTCTTTTATTTTCTCCAAATGGAAAGGACAAAAGCACAGAAAAATTCCTTAAAGAGATTGCTCTCGGTTCGGGAGGTAGGTTATAGAAAGGGAAGGTGTTAGCACCCTTTCTATCCATGGTTATCCATGGGCTCTTAGATACTTGCTCATTGTGTTTTCAAAAGTGTTTTGTTTGCTTTTCAATATGGGTTTAAAAAGTTTCTTTGAAAAATTTCAGTTCGACTCGTATGTCAGAGTGTTTGAAAAGTTCGCTTTGAAAGCTTTTGAAAAGTGTTGGTGTGAAAAGATTTCAGTTTGAGTTTGTTTTGAAGAGAGCAAGTATCCTTGAGAACCTACCCACCCTAAGGAATTCGTCTGTGTAAATGTCCTTTAAAGTAGTGCCATCCCACCATTGAGAGGTAGGTAGCACCACCGTTGGAGGTGTTCGGGTCAATTCGAATTTTAGGGACGTGGTGATCACCAGAGCAATGGGAAGACACCTTAGAAGCTACCCTCATGCCAGGTTCCCGGATCATGAGGACTTACTAAGACGCCCTCTACTCGACGATCACCTTTCGAAAGGCAACAGTGAGGCGTACCCTAGGGGTGGTGTGTGCGATTCGTGTGTCGTTTTCATTGATTTTGTCTTGTCATGTTTGTTGTGATCTACGCTTGATTTTAATTAAGTCATTCATTCTTGCATGCTTATTTAACAGTTATAAAGTTTGCGAGAAAAATAAATCTACGACTATTACAAATGGCGCGGGTCCACATCGCCAAAATTAAACCGGACCCGATTTAGCGGAAAGTAAATGAAGCAAAATAAAGTGCGAAAAAATTAAAGTTACAACGCTTCGGGAGAGGTACATAATTAATTAAACGACATAAAATAAAATACGCGAAATTAAAGAAACGAGGGCATTGGACCCTTTTTTGCAAAAAATCAAAGTTAATGAATTAATTAATTAGAATTAATGTGGAATTAAAAATTAAAGTCAAATGTTTTTGGTATTTTGTATTTCTTAGGTTTTAAGGAGAAAAAATAATTAATTAAAATTAAAATGAAACGTCAAACCCTAATTCTAATGTTTTTTTAGTTATTAAGAAAAAGATTGAATTTTTAACCTAATTTAAATCCAAGTTATTTATATACATTTAATTATAAAAAAAAAATAAAAAAAATAAAAAAATAATATTGTGATAAAAAAAAGAAAATTTAAAAGGAATAGAAATTGTTAATTAACCTAATTCTATATTTTTTGGATTTTTAGTTATTAAAAAGAATTAAAATGGCAACCTAATTAAAACTAAATATTTACATGTTAATTTATTTAGCAAAAATAGTAAAATAAAATAATTTATTATATTTTCATCTTTTTTCTGATTTTTCTATATTTTTTTTATGTATTGTAAAAAATATTTAATTAAATTAAAGCAATAAAATAAATAACATAATGATTAACAATAAAATAAAAATAAGTAAAAAATTGAAAGAAGTTGCAAACCAGAGTGGGGGTGTAGTCCCAACATGGAGGTATAAGCCTGGAATTATGGCCCAATAGCTTTGGAAATTTATTGACTTTCTCAATCAGGTGTGATGCATTGACTATGGTGCATGGTACTCCTTGAATCCACGCCTTGGATCTGGATTGGATGGACGCGTGTATGCTTGAGATGGTGAATGTATGGTGATCCACAAAGGCGTGCCTGCATAGGAATAAATGTGGAAAAACAATATTGAAAAGTTACACAGACCTGGGGTTCGAACCCAGGTCTTGGACATCAACGCGTTGACAACTTGCCAGCTGAGCCACTTAACCAATTTGATATATAATATACAAACGAATATTAAAAATAGAAAATAACGCATTAGTGGAATTTTGGAGCGAGCTTTTGAATCAACCAATCCTCGCTTGACATGACATCATCGTCTCCATTCCCTGAAACATAAAAAACGAAGGCCACGGTTTTCCAAGTGTGGTGTTAGGCTGCCTTTGGAAAAATAGCGATTAGCGCTATAGTGTATATAAATTGATCGCGACGATGGCTTCTTGTTCGTTGGAGTATGCTGATTGCAATAGTCATGGCCCTGAGTCCTAATTTCACTTGGTTTGGGAAACCCCAATTTTAAAACCTGCAAACCCTAGAATATGGACATGGCAAAACCTTGTATACAGCATGAAAATCCAATTAAATACAATGGTTAGTTTTAAAACTTTGTAAGGAACATGAATATACAATTAAAATGCAATGATCATGCTTCAAAACCAAAATACGATTAGGCAATTTTCTGGGTGCAGTTCACGTTCAATGTACCGATTCTTTGCGTTTGAATTGATGTTAGGGATTGGCACACGTTCAGGGAACCACAATGAAGCTATTGAGACAAGAATGGAGGCTTGAATCGACCTCTAGAGTTGATTTCAGTTTTGAGTTTTTTCAAATAATTTTTCAAGTTTGCAATAGGTTCTGTAGCGCAGCTTCTTTTCCAATTGCTTTAGGTTTTGATTCCTGATCATATAGTGAGCATTTTAGGTTAACAAAATTAGCACAAATCTCTTGCAATTATGGATTAAGGATTTGATTTGTTAAGGATCCTTTTTGAATCTTTTTCATGTACAATTTTGTTCAATCATGCCAAATCAAACCAAATCTTGCCTAATTAGCATGTGCACGAGATCTTGAGTATAGAATGTGCATAAAAAGATTTTTTTAGGTCAAGTTTATATTTTCTACATATTTAAATAATTTAAATGAGTTAATATTAATATAAATTCAAATAAATAATTAAAAAATGAGAAAATACTTCCCCTTGGGCTTAATGGTCGTGCATAGGCTTGGCATGAAGAAACTTGGAAGAAAAATGGGCCCATTAGCATTTTTGGATCATTTGCATCAATGTTGACTTTTCAAAATTCCCAAAAATTTCCCAACTTCCACAAGGCATAACTTGCTCAATTTTTAAGCTTTTCACATGTTCTTGGACATTTTGGAAAGGTCTTTGAGTCCTCTAACCAATGCCTTTGGTACCATGTCATTTTGATTCACCAATATCAAGTTATGGCCTTTTACTTAAAGTCCCTTTTTGTTGACTTTTGAAAATGACCTATAATGTTGAAATTGATAACTTTTTGTGAGAGCATTTCTTGGACTTGGAATATGAAGATGAATTGTAGGAAATGTCTTTCTCCTCAAAATGAGCTTTGGATGGAATTTTTCTGATAATCCATGTGAAAGTTATGCCCTGGTCAATTTCAGTTGACTTTTTCAGCTGTCCAAATATAGTAACTTTTGTATCTTTGATGATTTCTGAGCCAAATTTTGAGAATCATGATAAAGCCTTGATCAAATGATGTTTGTGGCTTCAAAATGATATGTTGACCAAAAATTTGAACTTTTGACTGTCAAATGACCATTTTGCCCCTACAGTTGACTGTAGTGCAATATAGGGTTTTGACTGTGCAATTTTGAGCTGAATGCCTTGAAACTTGATATGAAGATACTTGACCATCTTTGTAGGCATATGAGACTTGATTGGGTCCTTGAAAACTTCCTTTCTTTGATCAGAACACAAACCCTAGTTTTGACTGTATAGGAGACAGTTGAACTGCATAACCCTTTGGGGAATTTTGTGACCTTGACTTGACAAATCTTGGAGAATATGGGAGGGCAAATTTTGGGGTACAACAGTTGCCCCTGTTCAATCTTCTTAGACCTGAGGATGCAGAATGGCTGGCGTGCCTTTCGTAATCCGAGGGTAGAAGATGATTGGACACTAAAGTGCCCAGAAATTTGCGCTCACATAGTAACAGTGATGGGCTTACAGATGCCATTTAGAGATTGCTGGATAGGGTGATGGGCTTATAGATGCCATCTGGATGTTGATCGCGTAGGAGATTCTTTAGCTAGAACCTGCATACCTGCAAAAGAACATATGAATACCTGACACGTTGCAGGGGCTGATTTTAGATGCTTGGTATAGATATGTCCTGACTGGTTACAGGAGCTGAGTCTGGAGCTTCAAACGCTGATGAATGAACCAGGAATGGTTACTGCCTTAGCATGAATGATAAGAGAACCTTGGGTGACTTTAATCTCAACAATGCTCGTTGAGAAAAATCTTGATGGGAATTATTATCTTCGCAGTATTGGGCAGAGAACCATAGCCAATTATAATTTGAAAGGAATGATCACCTCACACTCATCGTCGGAGAGGGAAACATCTGAAAAGGGCTTACCACCTCACACACTGTCGGAGAGGGAACCATATGAGACTATCACCTCACACTCATCGTCGGAGAGGGAAACATCTGAAGAAGGAATTACCACCTCACACACCGTTGGAGAGGGAAACATCTGAAAAGGGGATTACTACCTCACACACCGCTGGAGAGGGAACCATAGGGAGAATATCACCTCACACTCATCGTCGGAGAGGGAAACATCTAAAAAGGGATTTCTGGAAGCAGTATCAGAACGTCACCATCTCTGGTTTACATCTGAAACTATATCTGGAAGGAAATCTGGAAGCAGCATCAGAACGTCACCATATCTGGATCATATCCGAAACTATATCTAGAAGGAAATCTGGAAGCAGCATCAGAACGTCACCATATCTGGATCATATCTGAAACTATATCTAGAAGGAAATCTGGAAGCAGCATCAGAACGTCACCATCTCTGGATCATATCCGAAACTATATCTAGAAGGAAATCTGGAAGCAGCATCAGAACGTCACCATCTCTGGATCATATCCGAAACTATATCTAGAAGGAAATCTGGAAGCAGCATCAGAACGTCACCATATCTGGATCATATCTGAAACTATATCTAGAAGGAAATCTGGAAGCAGCATCAGAACGTCACCATCTCTGGATCATATCCGAAACTATATCTAGAAGGAAATCTGGAAGCAGCATCAGAACGTCACCATATCTGGATCATATCTGAAACTATATCTAGAAGGAAATCTGGAAGCAGCATCAGAACGTCACCATCTCTGGATCATATCCGAAACTATATCTAGAAGGAAATCTGGAAGCAGCATCAGAACGTCACCATATCTGGATCATATCTGAAACTATATCTAGAAGGAAATCTGGAAGCAGCATCAGAACGTCACCATCTCTGGATCATATCCGAAACTATATCTAGAAGGAAATCTGGAAGCAGCATCAGAACGTCACCATCTCTGGATCATATCCGAAACTATATCTAGAAGGAAATCTGGAAGCAGCATCAGAACGTCACCATATCTGGATCATATCTGAAACTATATCTAGACAGAATTGCGATAGTTTGATAGTAGTCATTTTTGTATTGATCTTTTTCCTGAAAAGGCAAAACATAATTGTATGCAAAATCACGATGCATGAACTGTATGTTTTCAAAATTAAGGAGATTCGTGTAGCATGATGCATATGCATGACGATGTGATGTTTATGAATGTATTTTTGTCTAAGAAAATAAATCCTTGACGGGTGCCGGGAAGTCACTCCTGGGCTGATGTTTGAAGAACAGACTTTGCCTCCGTTAGGGATGATAGTTGCAAGTGTACCGGTAGGAGAAGATAACTCCGTTGGGGAATAAACTTGGCGAATGAATAATTTGGCGGGAAGAAAAAGATATTCTAGCGACCATGCTGGGAAGAAATACTCTGTGGGGAGATGCTTTTGCTGAATTGCTGAGAGTGACTTGCTGTATTGGAAGTATGAATGGACTTCGCTAGGGGTAAGAAGATTCTGTCGACGACGCTCTTTCCGTGGCTTTTGGCTGAGGATAACCCAATTATATCCTGTTAAGGAAATAACTCTTTAAATCAAGCCGGACAACGCGTTCGTGCCCCGCTAGGGGATAAGCTTCCAGAATCTACTAGGGGTACGCTTATTGCTTGGGGAGATAGATTCCAACCTTCCTGGGGAACTGGATTGGACTCTCCTGGGGAAGTTTTGAACTGCGTCGGCTAACGGAGCTTACCCTGATACCTTGGAGGACAGAACAATCAGATTGCTTAGACCATTCTTTATTGTCCCTGTTTCTATGGGGGAGGCACTTGTGGGATGCTGATAGTTGTTGAGAGTCAAACCTTCTTCTGGTAGGCGGGTGACAAGATGATAGGACATAGTCGTACGCTTTGATCCCTAACTTTTGCCTGGACCGCCCTTTCGGGTTTTCAGTCCACCGGGATACCCATTTTTGCCCAAGCCGCCTTTTCAGGTTTTCGACTTGTCGGGTGTACAGATTTTTTTTATTTCATCCCTCATTTTGCCCGAACCCTTTTGGTTCGCCGGGAAGCCCTAATTTTTGCCTAGGCATATCAGCCTAGCGGGTCTTTGATTGGGCGTAGTATTTTTCCGACTATGTCCGTTCTCAGAAAGTAGGGAGTTGCCCCTGTTTAGAAGTGTTTTGTCACCAGAAGATGTTTGATCAGGCGAGATTTGTTGTTGAAATGCCCCAAGTGACTCAGGTGGAGATTTGCCCCAGGCTGGTTGGCCTTTTGAGAGATTCTCCGAATCTTGATTAGACTGCCCCAGATGATGGACAATAGTCATGCCATGCCCCTTGATTGGAGGTACTTCTGTTCATTAGGCATTCGTCGTGTAAACTTCTTATACTGTTCAAACAAAAAGTCATATGCGAACAAAGTTATGTTAAAAATGCAAAGCTTATGTCTGTCTTGAAGATTTTGAAAATGCATTCTTTTTTTCATAAAATAAATGAATGTTTGTAAAACATGATGTCAACTCTGTATTTACCGTAGCCTTAAGGAGTCAGGATACCTTTGTAACAGTATGCTTCCGAACTAACCCATGCTTCAGCTAGGACTTTTGAGGGTTATAACGTGGCCTGGTTCACGGTTTAAGAAACAAAGGATAAAGGCTCAAATTTTATTTGTACCCACCCGCTCTTCGTGATGTTCTCCAAACCTAAACTCAGTTGATCATGCGTTAGACCTTGCTTGAGTCTTTGCTTTGATGTTCCAGTAATGGTTCAGATGTTGATGACTTATTTTGAATAGGCAGTCCTTCCTTTTGTTGAGGGTTCGTATGACCTCTTTCTCTTTGATTTTTGTTATCCCTATTTTTTTTTGCCTGAACTGTTTCCTTTTTGGAATTACAGTCAGCGGGATGCCCCAGTTTCATAAGTCTCTTTTCATAGGTTTAGACTTTTTGGGCTTTTCATTTACGAATTTTGATGATGACTGCCTGTCCTTTTGATTGTTCTGAACCATCACTGTCTTTATTCGTTTTGTAAAGATCTCTTCGGTGCCATTCGTCATGCACTTGGATCAACTGAGAAACTACCCTGCCCCAGGTTATGATTAAGGGTTTTTTATTTTCGAAAAAATAAAAACTCCTACTTCTTTGGCTCAGAGGGGTTGACGAGGGATTATCATCCTTATAACTCCAGTGTTTAGGAATTAAAACAATGCCTGTACCTCATTAGCGGGGTCTGTTCAAAAGCATACTGTAAAGATAGCGGTATCGTTTTCGTCATCCTCCCTCAAGAGGCTCAGAATTATTAACCAAGAGTTGATCATCAGAAAAATATGAAAAGAATTTTGAATATAATGAAAACAATTGTATTAATTCCCAAAACAGACATATGCGATGCATTAATAGAATAAAAGAGTTTGCTATGACATTAGTTGTTTGTATAAGCAAAGAAAAATACAACTCAAAAATTCAAATAAACAAAAGGCTTCAACGATTGGGCAACTGAGCAACGATTATGTTCGGAGTCTCTGGTACTTCAAACTGAATCTCTCCAGCGTCGATCATATCTTGGATCTTGTTCTTGAGAGGCCAGCAGTTGTCTGTAGTATGCCTCGGGCTATCAGAATGATACGCGCACCTATCGTTGGGATGATAGTTGGGAGCAGAAGTGTTCGGATTCCGAAGAGGAGCCCTTAAGGTGATCAGCCCTGCCTTCAACATTTGTTGCAGTGCTTGATCCAACGACATGTTGAGTTTGGTGTACTGCCGTTTCTCCTTGCGCTGCTGCCCCTGTCCTTGTTGAGCAGGTCCGGGACTGGAGATTTGGATTGCCCCTGCCTCATGACGGCTCTTTTTACCGTGCACAGCATTGGATTCTTTCTTTCCATGATGAGGCTTTTTATCAGACGGTGCAGCCTCTTGAATTTTCCCAGACCGGATGCCAGCTTCTATTCGCTCTCCAGTCAAGATAAGATCTGTGAATCCAGCAGACGAATTCCCAATCAGGTGGTTATAAAATGGACCAGACAAGGTCCCCAAGAACATGTCCATAAGTTCCCGATCAGTAAGAGGTGGTTGTACCCTTCCAGCAAGATCTCTCCATTTCTGCGCATATTCTTTAAAACCTTCACTTGATCCTAACGACATACCCTGGAGTTGGGTACGCGTAGGAGCAAGGTCAGCATTATATTGATACTGCTTGTAGAAAGCAGTAGCCAACTCCTCCCAGTTACGAACCTTGGTCCCATCCAGCTGATAGAACCATTCGAGATGAGTCCCTGAAAGACTCTCCTGGAAGAAGTGGATCCATAAATTCTTGTCCACCGTATATGGCTGAATCCTCCGAACATAGGACCTTAGATGCAGCTTGGGGCAAGATGCCCCGTCATACTTAGTAAAGGATGGTGCTTTGAACTTCCGGGGAATAACCACACCAGTTGACAAACCCAAATCTCCAAGATCCAGCCCAGGTACTTGTTGGGTCTCCATAGCATTCAGCCTATCCTCCAACTGTTTGTACTTGTCCTCAGCCGGAGGGTACTGTTCATCGTTGAAATCTGTCTCATTGTCGGAGACCACTGGACTGGGCACCACTCTCTCATGGTGACTGCTTTCCCTCACAGATGGGGTTGTCCTCTCAGTTTCAATTTGCGGTGTATTCCCAGATCTGCGTCTAGGGCTAAACAAGACAGTTCTCTTCTTCTTCTTGTCCTTCTTCAAGAGCAGAGCCTTCAGATCTTGTTGCCCCTGAGTCAAATTCATGATCAGCTCTTGGAACTGGGCGTTCTGAGCCTGGAGGTCTTTGATAGTCTGCTCGGCTGATGATTCAGGATTCATGACGACCGGCTGAAATAAACAGCGGAGAAGGGTAAGCAACCTGTCAAAGGGATACCTGCAATGCAATGAGATGTATGACATGCATGCAATGTTTTCAAGGACCTCGCAGGGTAAACAAGAAGATTGTTAGCATCGGAATTTATAGCTTGATTGAAGGAAACCCATGTTGTTGAGAATTCTTCTTCAAGGGTCAAAGGCTCACCATATCCAGTGGGTCATAGCCCCTGACACCCTTGGCTAGAGGAAAATAAATCCCCTTTGCCCCTTGCTGGGTAATTGGTTTATCATGACCTGCATCACAAGCCCTTGAGATCCTTGAAATGGGTTAGGATGTATGCAATGGTATGATGTCATGCTATGCATGGGGTGATGTAGGTAAACCATGTTATGAGTCCCGATTAAGGACTATAAACAGACCCTGCAAGAAATTCAGTATATTTTGTTATGAGTCCCAATTAAGGACTATAAACAAAACCTGCAAGAGATCTAGTAAACCCTGTTATGAGTCCCAATTAAGGACTATAAACAACCCTGCAAGAAATTTAGCACCCTGTTATGAGTCCCAATTAAGGACTATAAACAAGACCTGCAAGAAATTTAGTACCCTGTTATGAGTCCCAATTAAGGACTATAAACAAGACCTGCAAGAAACAAGTGTCAGGTAACAAGCACGCAGATAGTCAAGTACGAAGGCACACAAGTCACACAAAAGAGCCCTTAGGGTTTAGGCCGGCATGGGGTCTGGGTATTACCCTCTTGAAGTTGGTGGGTTCAACCTGTCCTAATCAAAGTAACCGGGTTCTAAGGTTCCCAATATCACGGGATTGATTTCATTGTTCATCGTTTCGATTTAGCCACTGAACTGGCGACCGAAATATTCCAGGAAAGCAACCCTCAATTGAGTGTAGTATCGAGTATCAACCAACCTCGGACTGCACCAAAGTCAGTTATCTCACTACCCTAAAGAGGCCAAGATAGTTCAATTAAGGTTCCTAAGGTCTGTTGATGCTTCACGACACCACGCGGAGGCCCCGTACTCTCCTTGACTGAAATCAAGGGTTACCGGTACACACCAAAGTGCCACATCAACGTAGCAGACTGTTTCAACCATGTCGGTATACCCCGCACAGTTCCCTCACAACCTTGTTGCTACTTTCTAAGAAGGTATCCCCAGATCCGGGTTAGGATCTATAGAACTCCCAAGACAGTCCCGCAATAATAAAGCAAGCAAGTCAATACAATTGAAAACACAGTTATGAACTACCCTAAGGTACACCTCACTTTAAAAATATCCCCAGCAGAGTCGCCAGTTCTGTGATCGGTGGATCTGGAACTGACTGTTTAACGCTGGTTCGCGAAATGTCGCGGAAGCAAGAGTCGCCACCGTCTTTTATTTTCTCCAAATGGAAAGGACAAAAGCACAGAAAAATTCCTTAAAGAGATTGCTCTCGGTTCGGGAGGTAGGTTATAGAAAGGGAAGGTGTTAGCACCCTTTCTATCCATGGTTATCCATGGGCTCTTAGATACTTGCTCATTGTGTTTTCAAAAGTGTTTTGTTTGCTTTTCAATGTGGGTTTAAAAAGTTTCTTTGAAAAATTTCAGTTCGACTCGTATGTCAGAGTGTTTGAAAAGTTCGCTTTGAAAGCTTTTGAAAAGTGTTGGTGTGAAAAGATTTCAGTTTGAGTTTGTTTTGAAGAGAGCAAGTATCCTTGAGAACCTACCCACCCTAAGGAATTCGTCTGTGTAAATGTCCTTTAAAGTAGTGCCATCCCACCATTGAGAGGTAGGTAGCACCACCGTTGGAGGTGTTCGGGTCAATTCGAATTTTAGGGACGTGGTGATCACCAGAGCAATGGGAAGACACCTTAGAAGCTACCCTCATGCCAGGTTCCCGGATCATGAGGACTTACTAAGACGCCCTCTACTCGACGATCACCTTTCGAAAGGCAACAGTGAGGCGTACCCTAGGGGTGGTGTGTGCGATTCGTGTGTCGTTTTCATTGATTTTGTCTTGTCATGTTTGTTGTGATCTACGCTTGATTTTAATTAAGTCATTCATTCTTGCATGCTTATTTAACAGTTATAAAGTTTGCGAGAAAAATAAATCTACGACTATTACAAATGGCGCGGGTCCACATCGCCAAAATTAAACCGGACCCGATTTAGCGGAAAGTAAATGAAGCAAAATAAAGTGCGAAAAAATTAAAGTTACAACGCTTCGGGAGAGGTACATAATTAATTAAACGACATAAAATAAAATACGCGAAATTAAAGAAACGAGGGCATTGGACCCTTTTTTGCAAAAAATCAAAGTTAATGAATTAATTAATTAGAATTAATGTGGAATTAAAAATTAAAGTCAAATGTTTTTGGTATTTTGTATTTCTTAGGTTTTAAGGAGAAAAAATAATTAATTAAAATTAAAATGAAACGTCAAACCCTAATTCTAATGTTTTTTTAGTTATTAAGAAAAAGATTGAATTTTTAACCTAATTTAAATCCAAGTTATTTATATACATTTAATTATAAAAAAAAAATAAAAAAAATAAATAAATAATATTGTGATAAAAAAAAGAAAATTTAAAAGGAATAGAAATTGTTAATTAACCTAATTCTATATTTTTTGGATTTTTAGTTATTAAAAAGAATTAAAATGGCAACCTAATTAAAACTAAATATTTACATGTTAATTTATTTAGCAAAAATAGTAAAATAAAATAATTTATTATATTTTCATCTTTTTTCTGATTTTTCTATATTTTTTTTATGTATTGTAAAAAATATTTAATTAAATTAAAGCAATAAAATAAATAACATAATGATTAACAATAAAATAAAAATAAGTAAAAAATTGAAAGAAGTTGCAAACTAGAGTGGGGGTGTAGTCCCAACATGGAGGTATAAGCCTGGAATTATGGCCCAATAGCTTTGGAAATTTATTGACTTTCTCAATCAGGTGTGATGCATTGACTATGGTGCATGGTACTCCTTGAATCCACGCCTTGGATCTGGATTGGATGGACGCGTGTATGCTTGAGATGGTGAATGTATGGTGATCCACAAAGGCGTGCCTGCATAGGAATAAATGTGGAAAAACAATATTGAAAAGTTACACAGACCTGGGGTTCGAACCCATGTCTTGGACATCAACGCGTTGACAACTTGCCAGCTGAGCCACTTAACCAATTTGATATATAATATACAAACGAATATTAAAAATAGAAAATAACGCATTAGTGGAATTTTGGCGCGAGCTTTTGAATCAACCAATCCTCGCTTGACATGACATCATCGTCTCCATTCCCTGAAACATAAAAAACGAAGGCCACGGTTTTCCAAGTGTGGTGTTAGGCTGCCTTTGGAAAAATAGCGATTAGCGCTATAGTGTATATAAATTGATCGCGACGATGGCTTCTTGTTCGTTGGAGTATGCTGATTGCAATAGTCATGGCCCTGAGTCCTAATTTCACTTGGTTTGGGAAACCCCAATTTTAAAACCTGCAAACCCTAGAATATGGACATGGCAAAACCTTGTATACAGCATGAAAATCCAATTAAATACAATGGTTAGTTTTAAAACTTTGTAAGGAACATGAATATACAATTAAAATGCAATGATCATGCTTCAAAACCAAAATACGATTAGGCAATTTTCTGGGTGCAGTTCACGTTCAATGTACCGATTCTTTGCGTTTGAATTGATGTTAGGGATTGGCACACGTTCAGGGAACCACAATGAAGCTATTGAGACAAGAATGGAGGCTTGAATCGACCTCTAGAGTTGATTTCAGTTTTGAGTTTTTTCAAATAATTTTTCAAGTTTGCAATAGGTTCTGTAGCGCAGCTTCTTGTCCAATTGCTTTAGGTTTTGATTCCTGATCATATAGTGAGCATTTTAGGTTAACAAAATTAGCACAAATCTCTTGCAATTATGGATTAAGGATTTGATTTGTTAAGGATCCTTTTTGAATCTTTTTCATGTACAATTTTGTTCAATCATGCCAAATCAAACCAAATCTTGCCTAATTAGCATGTGCACGAGATCTTGAGTATAGAATGTGCATAAAAAGATTTTTTTAGGTCAAGTTTATATTTTCTACATATTTAAATAATTTAAATGATTTAATATTAATATAAATTCAAATAAATAATTAAAAAATGAGAAAATACTTCCCCTTGGGCTTAATGGTCGTGCATAGGCTTGGCATGAAGAAACTTGGAAGAAAAATGGGCCCATTAGCATTTTTGGATCATTTGCATCAATGTTGACTTTTCAAAATTCCCAAATATTTCCCAACTTCCACAAGGCATAACTTGCTCAATTTTTAAGCTTTTCACATGTTCTTGGACATTTTGGAAAGGTCTTTGAGTCCTCTAACCAATGCCTTTGGTCCCATGTCATTTTGATTCACCAATATCAAGTTATGGCCTTTGACTTAAAGTCCCTTTTTGTTGACTTTTGAAAATGACCTATAATGTTGAAATTAATAACCTTTTGTGAGAGCATTTCTTGGACTTGGAATATGAAGATGAATTGTAGGAAATGTCTTTCTCCTCAAAATGAGCTTTGGATGGAATTTTTCTGATAATCCATGTGAAAGTTATGCCCTGGTCAATTTCAGTTGACTTTTTCAGCTGTCCAAATATAGTAACTTTTGTATCTTTGATGATTTCTGAGCCAAATTTTGAGAATCATGATCAAGCCTTGATCAAATGATGTTTGTGGCTTCAAAATGATATGTTGACCAAAAATTTGAACTTTTGACTGTCAAATGACCATTTTGCCCCTACAGTTGACTGTAGTGCAATCTAGGGTTTTGACTGTGCAATTTTGAGCTGAATGCCTTGAAACTTGATATGAAGATACTTGACCATCTTTGTAGGCATATGAGACTTGATTGGGTCCTTGAAAACTTCCTTTCTTTGATCAGAACACAAACCCTAGTTTTGACTATATAGGAGAAAGTTGAACTGCATAACCCTTGGGGAATTTTGTGACCTTGACTTGACAAATCTTGGAGAATATGGGAGGGCAAATTTTGGGGTACAACAGATACCATCTCCCATCTGCATCATTACATTGCAAGTGTTTTGACCTATCTTTATCAATTTTCAAAACAGATTTTTAAATTCATAACTTTTTCAAGTCAAGAGCTGTTTATTTTTGAAACGCTAAATTTATTAATTGATCAATGATGTTCATTTAATTATTTATTATTCTGAATTTAAATAATTGGAATTTATTTTCAGTTATTATATAATTTGAAGAATTATAAATAATAAAGTAAATATTTGAAAAGAAGTTTATTAATTGATCAAACAATGTTTATTTAATTATTTATCATTCTAAGTTTAAATAGTTGAAATTTCATTTTTCAGTTATTATAATTTAGAAGAATTATAAATAATGAAATAAATAATTGAAGAGAAGTTAATTGATCAAACAATGTTTATTTAATTATTTATCATTCTAAGTTTAAATAGTTGAAATTTCATTTTTCAGTTATTATAATTTAGAAGAATTATAAATAATGAAGTAAATAATTGAAGAGAAGTTAATTGATCAATGATGTTTATTTAATTATTTATCATTCTAAATTTAAATAATTGGAATTGATTTTCAGTTATTATATAATTTAAAGAATTATAAATGATAAAATAAATAATTGGAAAGAAGAAAAGAATTAACTGGTAAAATAATAGAATTTTATTCATCTTTATTCTAATTATTACAATTGTTGTTTAAATACTGTATTATGTACAAAGTATTTACAATGACAATTATATAAAATGTTTAAAGTAAAATAAAAACTATTTTAATTTTTCTAAGATTCTAAATCTTCATCTTCTATCCAATACTTCTTTAATGCTCATTCGATTTTACCTGCAAAGAATTAAAAGAAAAGTCAGAAATGAATATATAATTAAAAGCAGACGATTAATTTAGCGTTCATCATTAAAAGCAAACGGCTGGAATCAGTTTTTACCCTCTTTGCAAATCACGGGATTTCTCCCGGTTCACAAAAAGGGATGAATTTTATTGATAAAATATGAATGCACAAGTTAAAAATATGCACAAATTCACTTTTGTCAAAATTGCACATTTTAATTGTAAACTGCATAATTCAAAATCCACTGCATATTTCAAAAGCAAAACAGCATATGCAAGTCAAGTTACATTTTCAAAGCCAATATGCAACGTAAACTATCCAGCATGTGGGAAGAAGTCAAAATACAAAGGCTCCATGTTGTATAATGCAGTTGACAAAGAGAAACATGTGCAGTTTTAAAACCAAATATGCAAGCAATATATTTCTAATTTTCATCATTTTCCAGCTTTACTTTTTCAGAACAAGTACATAACATCATATTTTAATGTCAAACTGTACTAAGGAGAGAGAAGAGAGAAAAGAGTGTGGGTTTACAGGTTTTGGCCTTAGGCAGAAAAGGGATATAAAACAGAACAACAGTAACACAGTCAAGAAAAGGAAAGCATGAAGAAGGATACAAAACAAACTGAATGTAACAGTAGATGTGCAGAGGTATCAAAAGGCAGAATAGTTAAAAATATACATAACCTGTAACATAAGCCTCACCGCCAACCAACTATTATAACAACAAACCCTTCAAGAAAAGTTCAGAGTTGATAACCGTTTGGAAGCCTAAAACCAAAACTGAGTTCAAATAACTCAAACTGCAACATAAACAAAAACATACATACAACCTGCATTCAAGACAGCCAAAACCATGTCAAACCATGTCAAAACCATGTCAAAACCATGACCAAAACCATAACCATTTCAAAGCCTAACCAGTAAACTCATCAAAGGCCAAACCTGCTGAAACAAAAACCAGGCCAAACCTGAAGCAAAACCAACATAAACTGTGAAACCATAAACCACTGTCAATCCAACCAAAGCCTTAAGCCTTAGTTCAAAAATACCCAACATAACCTGCTTAAGCTTTGAACCTGTAACATGACCAAGAGCCAAGTTAACCTGTCAAACTCCAAACCATAACCTGTTTTGGTTCAATGGCAAATATGAAGCAAACCCCTCACAAGAACTGTCAAACAAGTCCAAGCTGTGAACCTGTCCAAGCCATATCAAAAGTCCAACAAGCCTAAGCTATCAAAACCCTCATACCTGCCTAAACATCCAGGGCCAAAATTTGTACCAGCCATACACGCCCAAAGCCAAAAAACCAGAATACCACAACAACACAAACCTTAAAAACAATGTTCAAGGCAACACAAAAGCCTCAGAAATATTCATCATAGGCCAGTAAAAAAAGCAACTGAAGCACAGCAAAAAAGAAGAGAGGAAAAGTATTCGAAGGCAACAGTCAAGCATACAACGAGGCAATAGGAGAAGAGGAGATAAAGAAGCAAAGTAGCATGCATAGGCAAAGGCAGGGTCAACAGAAGAAGAAGAAAAATATCACGTAAGGTTCTCAGCCCAGATCATCATCAAACCACAAATCAAAGGGAAAAAGACAGAGTACCAGGACTCCAAGCCACCGCGCTTCACTCCTCCGCCAGAAAGCCTCCGGAACGCCTCTTCCTCCTCCTTCATAAAGGTAGCTTTGTTTTTATTTTTTCCTTTCCACCATTTCAACAGAAACCACATGTAAAATAAAGTCAGAATCAAAATGGATACAAATCATAAACATGCAAAATCATGAAAAACCTAATGCGTTAAAGGACGAATCATCACCTCTACACCGTATCACTGAGCGACACATGAGGAAGAAGAGGCGTTGGTGGCTCGGGCCAGGGAAGGTCAGAGGCGAGAGCATGAAAGCACGAAGAAGACGAATCCGTAACGAGAAGATGAGCGCCGCTCTGTACCATTTGTTAACCCTAATCCATTTTTTCCCCAAACTAGAACACATTTGTTTAACCCTAAACAAATTGTGAGTGAATGGACCTTACCCGTTTCCTGCCAAAAAGCCCAAACGATTTCTTATAATACCCTCATTCCTGTTTGTTTTGATTAGGCCCTTAGAACCCTTTGGCCCATAAAATTGTCTATCTACCCCTTTATTTCTTAATACCCCTTTTTTCTATTTATTTTCCTTTAGTTTTTTTTAGAATTTTATTAATTTAGTTAATTAGTAAGTTTAATCAAAAATAGAGGTGTAAGTTAATTAAACAAATTTTAAATAATGTGACCAAATTTTATTAGTTTAACTTTATGATTAATTTAGTAATTTTAGTATTCTTTTTTTATTAGGTTTAATTAATAACTTTTAAGTTTTAATTTAGTTTAGAATTATTTAATAATTCTTAAAATAAATACTTTATATTAATACTAAAAAAACATATAAAAATAAAAAACCTTAAAAAACATTTTATTTTCCTTAATTAATTCTCTTGCGTTATACCTATTAAACAAAAATACAAAAAATGTATGTTCACACCATTTAGTCTGTTATTTAGTCATTGTTATGGTTGTATATCACTTAGCTACTTAAGTTGTCTGTTTGATTATTCAATATTTACATGGTTATTCTGTTTACTTTTTAACCCAAGAGAAAAATGATTAAATTTGTTGACTTCATGTCCTCAAATCCAGTCATGCGAATATCTTCATTTCATCAAAACTTAAGACAATTTTTCCTCAAATCTTCAATCTTTTCAAAACTTATACCTTTTAAGTCAAAACTTCGACATTAGGTCGTCGTATCTTCAAAAAACCCGTCCGTACCTCTTTTCGGCCAAAACAATTTATTTTTAATCAAACGAACATTTTAATAAACAGATATTTCAAAAGGTTCCTATAGAGTACTATAGATACATTGGGTGCTAATACCTTCCCATTGTATAACCAACCCCTGAACCATAGATCTCTTTTCAAAAATGCCTTGTATTTTTATTACCTTTAGAAAGTATTATTTACATTGCATATTTTAGGGTTTTATTTCGCTCTTTCCCCTTTCCCTTGGAAATAATAAAGCGCGGTGGCGACTCTTGCTTTTGTGAGACGAATTAATCAATAATTCGATCTCCGATTTACCCCGCTACATTTTTTATCGCTACAGAATTGGCGACTCTGCTGGGGAAAGATTGACCTCTTGCTGGTCCATCCCTAAGTGGGTTAAGCCTAGTTTGTTTTATCTGTTTTATTATTATTTGATTTGTTTGATTATGTGTTTAAATTGGGGTTGTTTGGTTTTTTTTTTGCAAAGGACGAATCCTATACCCGGATTAAGTTACACTTAAGAATAGGATGGGCGGTACAGTCATGTTAACTTTGAGGGAGTAATCCCGAAGAAGGAGGCATGAGATCCCCCACTCAATGGAAGGCCCTTTTGAACTTAATATTTGTTTACCGAGTAATCGGGAAGACATTATTATTTTCGACCTGGGAGCCAGAGAAATTGAGGACCGTAGAACCCTAACCCATCTTGGCCTTTTTAGGTGTAGCGCGGAGACTATAACGGAGTAATTCGGAAGTAGTTGTTACGCGATGCTACGCTCGGATGAGTTTCTCTTGAGAATATTGATAATTATTGAGTAATCAAGACGTTGGCAATATCCGAAGGAGGAATGTAGACTCTGGGAACTCTTAGAACCTTGTCTTACAGGTGTGATGAAACCATAGTACATACCTTGGGGTGGGTTTTACCTTTGACTCCATGCGGAACGTTGAACCTTTGAACCCCATGTTTGTGAACTTGTGTGTAACTGTTGCATTATCATTCATCCATACATCCATAAACATTTTTGTAAAAAACTTGTTTTTCAAGGAACTTAAGAATGATTCTTGCAGACATCTCAGGAATTATTATTATGGAATTTGGAAGGAGAAACACTCGAAGTTTTAGTTTTAAGGAGCCCGAGATTGAAGAGCTGAAGAGTTTAATTCCTAAGATCAAGAACCCGACGGATTTTCAGAAAAAGTATGGGTCCATTATACCTCTCATGAAGCATAAGATGAAGGAAGGTATCCTTAATACGTTGGTCCAATTCTACGATCCTTTGTACCGTTGCTTCACCTTTCCGGATTACCAGTTAATGCCCACCTTATAAGAGTACTCCTACATACTTGGTTTGCCGATCACCGACTGTGTTCCTTTTTCTGGCTTAGAAGAGGAACCCAAATCTCACGAGATAGCGACCATCACCCACTTGAAGAAATCAGAGATAGAGGAGAACATGACTACAAAAGGGGGAATCTGAGGTTTATCTGCGCAGTTTTTGTTGAGGAAAGCTCGTCATTTCGCTGAGATAAAAAATCCTATTGCCTTTGAAGACGTCTTTGCTTTACTCTCTTATGGTCTATTCTTGTTCCCTAACATTGATAAGTTTGTGGATATCAACGCCATCAGAATCTTCTTGATTGGAAATCCGGTCCCTACGTTGCTAGGAGATACCTACTACTCCATCTATCTTCGAAACTCTTATGAAGGAGGGATGATTATTTGTTGTGCACCGTTTCTGTATCAATGGTATGTTTCTCATCTACGTAGGTCTGATGTTTTCTGGGATCTCGAGAAGGAGCAGCGATGGGCGCCAAAAATTATGGCTCTCACTCATTTCGACATTGATTGGTATAATCGAGTTTACTATGACGTGAAGATCATCGATAGCTGTGGTGCTTTTCCTAACGTGCCTCTACTTGGTACGAAAGGTGGAATTAACTATAATCCTGTTCTCGCGCGCCGTCAGTTTAGATACCCGATGAGGGACAAGCCAAACAACATCCATGTGAGTGGTTTCTTTCTACAGGAAGGACAAGATCACCAGGCAGCTAAGAGGGAGATCGAAGGAGCTTGGTGCCACATCCATAGGAAAGGGAGAGATATGTTAGGACATAGGGGTGCCGTTTCTTTGGAGCCTTATCTACAATGGGTCCGCGCAAGGGCTTGTGCTCTCAAGATGCCCTATAAACCTGAGAAACCTTTATTCCCTACCGTTGCATCATCATCTGTTGATATCCCTATCGAGAGTATGGGAGAATACCAAGGAAATATGGCTAGGATGAAGTCCGAGAGAGATGCTTGGAAAGAAAAGTATAATATGTTTGAATATGAGAATCGGGTCCTGACTCGACAACTAAAGGAAAAGGAAGATTTGCTATTTATTCAAGATGGCTGGTTCATTGATCATGATGAGAAGCTTCGTAAAAAGGATGCTTTACTGAAGAAGTATGCTAGTGAAAGGAAGAGAAAGAAGGAAGGTTCGGTAAGTGTTGCTCTTGTTCCTAATCCGCAAAAGGAAATCGTTGATCGACTGGTAGCTGAGAAGAAAGAGATGGAAGACTTTTATGAAGAGAAGATCAGGAAGCTCCGGTTACAGCTGGCATTTGGTCCTTCATCTGATGATTCTGAGTGATCTTTAGTTCTTAGTTTTATTTTATTGATGTCATTTTGTAAAACTCTGTAAAAGGGCTTCATGTTCCGAAGTTGTAATTTACTGCTTTTTATTATGGGTTGCATGTTCCAAAGTTGTAATTTACTGCTTTATTATGGGCTTCATGTTCCAAAGTTGTAGTTTACTGCTTTATTATTGGGTTGTTATCCCAAAGTTGTAATTTACTGTTTTGTTGTTCCAAAGTTGTAAGTTGTAATTTACCGCTTTTGATTAATGGATTGAGTTTTTGTTGTTCCAAATTCCTTTACCATTGATGCGTGCAAAATTATTGAAGTTCCTTGAAAAAACTATTAAAATGAATCATCATTTGCATCACATATCATGCATCATCCAACATTCCACTTCACATGTTTTCTAGAGTCTCATCCTTGTTTCTTTTTCCACTCCGATAGATTGTCAAGCTGTCTCATCGATACGATACTCGAGCCAATTGTCAGAGGAAAATGGAAGATCTGGAACAGGAAAACCACGAGCTTCATGAGGAGGTCGCTACCCTTCGTGTCGGTATGGAAAAGTTAACTGCGCTAGTGGAAAGTTTGATGGCTGCTCAGAATCAGCCATCGACTACAGCTGCTGAGATTCAGACTTCAACTACTGTGGTTTCCGAGATTGTCACCGTTCCAACATTTGTGACTCAAATCAACTCTCCGCTTCAACATCAGATGCCAAAAGGTTTTCCGTGGGGAATGCCTTACAACTTTGTGCCAGAGGGGTATCAGCCTGTCGTACAGCCTTTGTTTCAACCTACTTTGTCTCTTCCTCAACCAGAGACAACTGCCATGCCGACTGTAATCCCGTCTGTAACACCTTTCCCGCAACCGGTGATGACAACTGTCGCTCCTGTGGTTCACTCCGTGCCATACTTGAATGAACCTACTTATCCTGCCGAGCCTGCTGAAAGTTTGGGTCTTTTTGATAGAATGGAAGAATTTCAGGACCAATTCCAAGAAATTCAGAGGGAGCTCAGAGCGTTAAAGGGGAAGGATTTGTTTGGAAAGAACACGCATGACCTTTGTTTAGTTCCGAATGTCAAGATTCCAGCAAAATTCAAAGTGCCAGACTTTGAAAGATATAAGGGTGATTCGTGTCCTCGGAGTCACTTGACTATGTACGTGAGAAAGATGTCTACATATTCCGATGATCATGACTTGTTGATTCACTATTTTCAAGACAGTTTGACGGGTGCCGCTCTAAAGTGGTATATGGGTTTAGACAGAATTCGGATCCGCAACTTTAACGATCTTAGCGAAGCTTTTGTCCATCAGTATAAGTACAACTTTGACATGGCGCCGGACAGGGATCAACTCTGGGCGATGTCCCAGAGAGACAGAGAGTCTTTTAAGGAATACGCCCAGAGGTGGCGTGAAATTGCTGCTCAAATCTACCCTCCTCTTGAGGAAAAAGAGATGACGAAGATATTCTTGAAGACTTTAGGTTCCTTTTACTATGAAAGAATGATCGCCAGCGCACCCAGTGACTTCACCGAAATGGTAAGCATGGGCATGCGGTTGGAGGAAGGGATTCGTGAAGGGCGTTTGGTTAAAGAAGGAAGTCCGTCTAGCAGTACCAAGAAGTTTGGAAGTGTTTTCCCGAAAAGAAAAGAACAGGATGTCAGCACAATCTTCCCAGGGAGACCGAGGAGAGGTTACCCACACGTTGCGGCAGTCACTCCGGCTGTCCGCCCAGCTTTGATGACCCCAGCTCATCAAACCCCACCAACTCAACAACGGCCATTTCAGCAGCAGCCTCGACAACAGGCTTATCCATTCAACAACCAGAACCATTCACCAAGAAAACCGCAATTCGATGCCATTCCTATGACTTATACTGAATTGTTCCCTGCTCTTATCAGAAAGAACCTCATAACGACGAAGCCTCCTCCTGTCGCACCAAATAGTACTTCTCCGTGGTACAAGGCGGATCAGTTTTGTGAATATCATCAAGGGTCACCGGGGCACAACCTTGAAAATTGTTTTGCTCTAAAGGCGGACGTGCAGAGGTTGATTAAGAATGGTATCTTGTCTTTCAAGGATGTTAACCCAAATGTTATAGATAATCCTTTGCCTCGACATGGGGCAGCATCAGTGAATATGGTGGAAGGTTGTCCAGGAAAGTTTCGAGTTTTTCAAGTTGAACACATAAGAGAGTCGTTAATGAGGTTACATCAGAGCTTAAGAAGACTTTCCTTTGTTAGGCATCAGCATGATTATGATGTTTGTGAATTTTGTTCAAGAGAGGTTGATTGCCCTATTATGAAGGAGGATATTCAAAAGTTGTTAGACCAGAGGGTTATCACTATTACATATGACAGAGATCCGGAGGATGAAGTGAATGTTATAATACCACAATTCAATTTGCCTGAATCAGTAGAGATCGTTTACGACAGTCAGACTGCACTTGTTGCTCCTTTGATCATTTATCCAACCGGTCCTGTGCCTTACAACTCAGACCAAGCTATACCGTATAAGTATAATGCCACAATGATTGAGAATGGGGTAGAAGTCCCTATACCAACAAGGCCGTCTTTTGTTAACATCGCTGAGGTGAGTAGAGTTACGAGAAGCGGACGTGTCTTTGCAGCAGTACCTTTGAAGAGACCAGAAGTTCAAGTCAGGAGGCCCATACCGGCAGAAATTCCAGCGAGAAATGTTGAACCAAGGGTTGAGATAGGCCGATCCAATGAACCTATCCCACATCCTGATGATGATGAGATTCTGAAGCTCATCAAGAGAAGTGAATATAAGATTGTGGACCAACTATTGCAAACTCCTTCCAAGATTTCTTTGCTTGCTTTACTAAGAGATTTTGGTGCCCATAGAGAAGCTTTGATGAAGGTCTTGGACCAGGCATTCGTGGATCATGATGTGACGGTTGACCAATTTGATGGAATTGTGGGAAATATTACTTCGTGTAACAATCTTGGTTTCAGTGATGAATAACTCCCGGAAGAGGGAAGGAACCATAATATGGCTTTGCATATCTCAATAAGTTGTGGAAATGATACTTTATCAAGTGTGTTGGTAGATACAGGTTCGTCGTTAAATGTAATGCCCAAAACTACATTATATCGACTCTCATATCAAGGTGCTCCCATGAGACCTAGTGGGGTAATTGTCAAAGCGTTTGATGGTTCTAGGAAGACTGTCATTGGTGAAGTGGATCTTCCTATAGTAATTGGCCCTCATACTTTTCAGATCACTTTTCAAGTAATGGATATTCGTGCTGCCTACAGTTGCCTATTGGGTCGTCCATGGATCCATGATGCAGGGGCAGTCACTTCCACGCTCCATCAAAGATTGAAGTTTGTAAGGCATGGAAAGCTGGTAATGATTGGTGGAGAGCAGGCTATGGTGGTAAGCCATTTGTCATCTTTCTCTTTTATTGATGCTGATGAGGATGTTGGAACCCAATTCCAAGCTCTATCTGTTGCTAATAATGAAGTGAATAAGCAAGGGACATCTATTTCTTCTTTGGAGGATGCGCGACGAGTGGTTGAAATTGGTTCGGCTGAAGGTTGGGGCCAGGTGTTGACTTTGCCCGAGAACAAGTCTGGAGAAGGTCTTGGTTTTCATCCCGTGTCTACAAGAGTCAAGAAGGAAGTAGTTACTCGTCCGATACAAGAGATTTTCCGAAGCGCAGGTTTTATCCATCCGACTCCTCCTGAAGTTGATGCTATAATAGGAGACGATTCTGAAGAGGATTTACCCGATTTTGTAATGCACGGAGTGGTTTTCCAGAACTGGATTGTTGTTGATGTTCCTGTTGTGATGCACATTTCTGAGTAATGTTTTGTTTTATTTTTAAAAAAATTTCGCTCTGCCCAAGGCGAAAAATATTTGTGTCGGGCTATGTTGAAAATAAATCCTTTTTCTCTGCCCAAGGCAAAAGAGAAAATGTCTGGGCTCTTTGTTTCAAGTATTTCCCTTCATGAATAAAAATGTTATTTTGTCCACGACTGTTTTATTTTTCACTTTTTCTGGGAAATAGTAATGAAAATTAATTGGTAGTAATAGGAAAATATAATAATATTTCGTTTCATTTGTACAACATTCATATTAATCGATTTCTAAAATAAAGCATAATCATATGTGCAGATTAATCCATGACTTAACCATTGAAAACAATGATCCTATGCCCTCTCCCAACTTTGAATTCCCTATGTTCAGAGCCGAAGAAGAGGATAGTGAAGAGATTCCTGATGAAATTTCCCGTTTACTTGAGCATGATGAAAAGATTATTCAACCGTTTGAAGAACCTGTAGAGTTGATCAATTTGGGTGATGAAGAAGATAAGAAGGAGGTCAAAGTCGGAGCATTGCTTATCCCAGAGGTCAAAGAGAAAATCTTGGAGCTTCTCAAAGAGTATGTTGATGTGTTTGCTTGGTCCTACCAAGATATGCCAGGTTTGGACAATAATATTGTGGAGCATCGTTTACCGTTGAGACCCAAATGTCCGCCGATTAAGCAGAAGTTGAGAAGGACTCGTCCCGATATGGCTGACAAGATCAAAGAAGAAGTTCAAAAACAGATTAATGCAGGTTTCCTTGTTACATCGGTCTATCCTCAATGGTTAGCCAACATAGTGCCTGTTGCTAAGAAAGATGGCAAAGTTCGAATGTGTGTAGACTATAGAGATCTGAATAGAGCTAGCCCAAAGGATGACTTCCCATTACCGCACATTGACGTATTGGTCGATAATACCGCAAAGTTTAAACTCTTTTCTTTCATGGATGGTTTCTCTGGTTACAATCAAATCAAGATGGCACCAGAAGATATGGAGAAGACAGCTTTCATTACACCGTGGGGAACATTTTGTTATCGGGTTATGCCGTTTGGTTTGAGGAATGCTGGTGCAACATACCAAAGAGCCATGACTGCTTTGTTCCATGATATGATGCATAAAGAGATAGAAGTGTATGTAGATGACATGATTGCCAAATCACAAATTGAAGAAGATCATTTGGAACATTTATTGAAGTTATTCCAGCGTTTGAGAAAGTATAAACTCCGTCTGAATCCCAACAAGTGCACTTTTGGTGTTCGTTCTGGAAGACTTCTGGGTTTCATTTTCAGTCAGAAAGGTATTGAGGTAGATCCTGATAAAGTCAAAGCTATTTGGGAAATGCCCGCACCCAAGACGGAAAAACAAGTAAAAGGATTCCTTGGGAGACTGAACTATATTTCTAGATTTATATCTCATATGACTGCTACCTGTGGGCCGATTTTCAAGCTTCTCCGAAAGAACCAAGGATGTGTGTGGACAGAAGATTGTCAGAGAGCTTTTGATAGCATCAAAGAATATTTTCTTGAACCTCCCATTTTGATTCCTCCGGTGGAAGGAAGACCTTTGATTATGTACCTGACTATATTGAAAGATTCCATGGGATGTGTGCTTGGTCAACAAGATGAGACTGGAAGAAAGGAGCATGTCGTATATTATCTGAGTAAGAAATTCACAGACTGTGAGTCTCGATACTCATTGCTTGAGAAAACCTGTTGTGCTTTAGCTTGGGCTGCTCTCCGTCTGCGCCAGTATATGATTAACCACACCACTTGGTTGATCTCCAAAATGGATCCGATCAAGTATATCTTTGAGAAGCCCGCCTTATCTGGAAGAATAGCCCGTTGGCAGATGTTATTATCCGAATATGACATTGAGTATCACACTCATAAAGCAATCAAAGGGAGTATTTTAGCCGATCATTTGGCTCACCAACCAATTGACGATTATCAATCCATCAAATTTGATTTCCCAGATGAAGATGTTATGTACTTGAAAGCTAAAGATTGTGAAGAGTCTTTACCTGAAGAAGGACCTGATCCCGATTCCCATTGGGGTTTGATATTTGATGGAGCTGTGAATTCTTATGGAAATGGAATTGGGGCAATCATCGTCACTCCCCGAGGTACTCATATCCCGTTCACGGCAAGATTGAAGTTTGACGGCACGAACAACATGGCTGAGTATGAGGCATGTATTATGGGTCTCGAAGAAGCAGTGGATCTAAGGATTAAGATTCTTGATATTTACGGAGATTCGGCATTGGTAATTAATCAAATCAAAGGAGAATGGGAGACTCGTCATCCTGGTTTGATCCCTTACAGAGATTATGCTAGAAGATTGTTAACTTTCTTCAACAAAGTGGAATTACATCATATCCTTAGAGATGAGAACCAAATGGCTGATGCTTTAGCTACTTTGTCTTCAATGTTTCAAGTGAATGGTTGGAACGATGTGCCTACAATCCGGGTTATGCGCCTCGACAGACCTGCTCATGTGTTCTCAGTAGAAGAGGTCACCGACGATAAACCGTGGTTCTATGACATTAAACGTGTTCTTCAAACTCAAGAGTACCCGCCTGGGGCATCCAATAAAGATAGGAAGACGTTGAGAAGATTAGCAAGCAGTTTCTTCCTCAATGAAGAAGTTTTGTATAAGAGAAATTATGACATGGTCTTGCTCAGATGTGTAGACAGACGTGAAGCAGACATGCTGATGCAAGAAGTACATGAAGGATCCTTTGGCACTCATGCCAACGGACATGCAATGGCTAAAAAGATGTTGAGAGCTGGTTACTTTTGGATGACAATGGAATCTGATTGCTGCAAATATGTGAAGAAATGTCATAAATGCCAGATTTATGCGGACAAGATACATGTGCCACCGACTCTCCTAAACGTTATCTCTTCACCTTGGCCTTTCTCTATGTGGGGCATTGATATGATTGGAATGATTGAACCCAAAGATTCAAATGGTCATCGTTTCATCTTGGTAGCGATCGATTATTTTACTAAATGGGTGGAAGCAGCATCTTATGCTAATGTAACCAGACAGGTCGTAGTCAGATTTATCAAGAATCAAATCATTTGTCGATACGGCATCCCGAGCAAGATCATCACTGATAATGGTTCGAATTTGAATAACAAGATGATGAGAGAGCTTTGTGAGGAGTTCAAGATCGAACATCATAATTCTTCTCCTTACAGACCGAAGATGAATGGGGCCGTTGAAGCTGCTAACAAGAATATCAAGAAGATTGTCCAGAAGATGGTGGTAACTTATAAAGATTGGCATGAAATGCTTCTGTTTGCTTTACATGGATACCGTACTTCAGTTCGAACTTCAACAGGTGCAACCCCATTTTCCCTGGTTTATGGTATGGAAGCCGTACTCCCCGTGGAGGTTGAGATTCCGTCTATGAGAGTGTTGATGGAAGCTAAACTTTCTGAGGCTGAATGGTGTCAAAGTAGATATGATCAGTTGAATTTAATTGAAGAAAAGAGATTGACAGCTTTGTGTCACGGTCAATTATATCAGCAGAGAATGAAGAAGGCTTTTGATAAGAAGGTTCGACCACGCGAGTTCAGAGAAGGTGATCTTGTACTCAAGAAGATATTATCTTTCCAACCTGATTCTAGGGGCAAGTGGGCTCCGAATTATGAAGGACCGTATGTCGTTAAGAAAGTTTTCTCTGGAGGTGCCTTGATTCTCACCAATATGGACGGTGAAGAGCTCCCGCGCTCCATGAACGCCGATGCAGTCAAGAAGTATTTCGCTTAGATTTGAGTTGACAGTTTGCTAGGTTGAAAACCCGAAGGGGCGGCTTAGGCAAGCTTTTGGTCAGACCAGTCTTGGCATTTGAACACATTTCGGAATTTGAAGTTGTTAGGGAGAATAGTGATCATTGTCTTTTGTGTAACCCTTTCTTTCATGTACTATTTCCCAAACTTTTGTAAACCGTTGGAGTCGCGTTGTTAGCGAACTACCATCTTATTAATGAAATTTGAGCATTTACCTTTTGTGGGCAAAATTTTAATTTTACGACAATATTTGAAACAAAGTATTTAAAGTATTCTTATTTTTAAAATGTGTCGTGAATAATGAAAGGAATATTAACAGTTGTTCTGAGGATGGTCAAGCCATGAAATGCAAAACAATACGGTAATTTATCCTTGCATGATGAACATGTTTTATTTCAAAATCGTCATGAGGTGTTGGTTGTGTTAAACTTGCGTTTCTCGTGGTACTAAGTTTGGTGACTCCCCAGTTGTTCCAAGTAAGCGTTGTTTTTGCTACCTTTATTTGGGCAATTTCTGAAGTGTGGTACGCTTTGTCTCATGCCAGTGGTCTATTGGTATTAGAAAATTGGATTTGAATACTTTTCTCCTTAGAAGACTTGAACCTTGTGGCGTGCTACGCTCCGACGTTGCTTTGGGGTTCAAGTTCCAGTTATTTTCCGTCTTTTTTAAGATTGGTCGAGTATCTATTATGTCGTGACATCTTATTGTCTTCAAGATATTCCATCTGTTTGTTTTGTCAGCATAACATTCATTTACTCATTTACACTTACATCAGTATGCATATTCACATTTGCCGTTGATTTTGGGTTGTACTTTGTTTATTCAAACAATGTACATGTTCTTTCCAAGTAGAAGGTTAGCTTAGGCAGAAAATGTGCTTCCTTTCTAAATTTCCCAACTGAGCTAATCCTCGTGGATGATTTTTGATTTAGCTTACCTTGTCCATTTCTGGATAGGATGAATTCCCCAATCGAGTTACTTTCTCATTGGTTGGAGTCTTGTTTGACTGTTTTTTATCTGGTTTATTCCTGGAGGGAGTTGTTGCCTCTTGCATAGGCTATCTCATGATTTTCCCCAGTGAAGTCGCTACCTAGACGAATGATGCATTTATTTTGCACATTTAAGTATGTGATCCCTTCGGGAAGGATGGATTCATGGTTCTCTTTGATGAAGATTTTATTCTCTGGTAGTGTTATCGCAACTTTATCCTGAATTATTTTTGGAAAATGACAAGCAGCGGTCTCTTCATGAGCAACTTGTGCGTTATTATTATTCTTTTGGAAAACGACAAGCGGCAGCTCTTCACGAGCAACTTGTACGTTATTATATTTTTGGAAAACGACAAGCGGCGGTCTCTTCATGAGCAACTTGTACGTTATAGACATCGTTGGAAAACGACAAGCGGCGGTCTCTTCATGAGCAACTTATGCGTTATTATTATTCTTTTGGAAAACGACAAGCGGCAGCTCTTTACGAGCAACTTGTACGTTATTATATTTTTGGAAAACGACAAGCGGCGGTCTCTTCATGAGCAACTTGTACGTTATAGACATTGTTGGAAAACGACAAGCGGCGGTCTCTTCATGAGCAACTTGTGCGTTATTATTATTCTTTTGGAAAACGACAAGCGGAAGCTCTTCACGAGTAACTTGTACGTTATTATATTTTTGGAAAACGACAAGCGGCGGTCTCTTCATGAGCAACTTGTACGTTATAGACATCGTTAGAAAATGGCAAGCGGCAGTCTCTTTATTTGAGCAACTTGTACGTTATTATTTCTGGGATACAGCAAGTGGCGGCTTCTTTATTTGAGCAGCTTGTATGCTATTAACATCTTTGAACGACAACAAGGGGCAGCTTTTTTATTTGAGCAGCTTGTATGTCATAGTATTTTTGGAAGACAACAAGCGGCGGCTTCTTTATTTGAGCAGCTTGTATGTTATTGACATCCCTGGACGACAGCAAGTGGCAGCTTCTTTATTTGAGTAGCTTGTATGTCATAGTATTTTTGGAAGACAGCAAGTGGCAGCTTCTTTATTTGAGGCAACTTGTGTATCTACAATCTTATTATTATTTCAGCATTAATGAGTATATCTCCGGAAATCTCACAGAGAAGTTTGTTATGAAACTTTACCTTCAGAAGTCGGTAATCCGTCGCCAGCAAATTTGATACTCTTTGTCTATCTTTGACCTTGAGTTGTGAGCTCACCGATGTTCTTTTGGGTCAATAATTTGTTTTTATGGCCTATGCAAGATACCTTCTTTGTTAGGGTCAGAGTCCGTATTCGCTCATAGTTTTATTCACCGTCAAGAGTCTATTACTTGAAGTCGATGGTTTATTTCCCCAGTATTGTATAATCCTTGTCCCTGTGTTTTGTGGGTGTTTGATTTCTCCCGCATTATCTTGTTTTCATACAATATTTTTCTCTGCGAATTCAACCACTACATTCATATCAAACATAATGGCGGTATCTTAGGGCAAAAAATTTGCGTATTATGTATTTAAGTACCTTCAATCTCGTCGAGACGAAGATTTTAATCTTCATATCTTCGGATAGAAGAAACTTAAATAGGGGCAGCTGTTGTACCCCAAATTTTGACCTAAGATACCATCTCTCATCTGCATCATTACATTGCAAGTGTTTTGACCTATCTTTATCAATTTTCAAAACAGATTTTTAAATTCATAACTTTTTTAAGTCAAGAGCTGTTTATTTTTGAAACGCTAAATTTATTAATTGATCAATGATGTTTATTTAATTATTTATTATTCTGAATTTAAATAATTGGAATTTATTTTCAGTTATTATATAATTTGAAGAATTATAAATAATAAAGTAAATATTTGAAAAGAAGTTTATTAATTGATCAAACAATGTTTATTTAATTATTTATCATTCTAAGTTTAAATAGTTGAAATTTCATTTTTCAGTTATTATAATTTAGAAGAATTATAAATAATGAAATAAATAATTGAAGAGAAGTTAATTGATCAAACAATGTTTATTTAATTATTTATCATTCTAAGTTTAAATAGTTGAAATTTCATTTTTCAGTTATTATAATTTAGAAGAATTATAAATAATGAAGTAAATAATTGAAGAGAAGTTAATTGATCAATGATGTTTATTAAATTATTTATCATTCTAAATTTAAATAATTGGAATTGATTTTCAGTTATTATATAATTTAAAGAATTATAAATGATAAAATAAATAATTGGAAAGAAGAAAAGAATTAACTGGTAAAATAATAGAATTTTATTCATCTTTATTCTAATTATTACAATTGTTGTTTAAATACTGTATTATGTACAAAGTATTTACAATGACAATTATATAAAATGTTTAAAGTAAAATAAAAACTATTTTAATTTTTCTAAGATTCTAAATCTTCATCTTCTATCCAATACTTCTTTAATGCTCATTCGATTTTACCTGCAAAGAATTAAAAGAAAAGTCAGAAATGAATATATAATTAAAAGCAGACGATTAATTTAGCGTTCATCATTAAAAGCAAACGGCTGGAATCAATTTTTACCCTCTTTGCAAATCACGGGATTTCTCCCGGTTCACAAAAAGGGATGAATTTTATTGATAAAATATGAATGCACAAGTTAAAAATATGCACAAATTCACTTTTGTCAAAATTGCACATTTTAATTGTAAACTGCATAATTCAAAATCCACTGCATATTTCAAAAGCAAAATAGCATATGCAAGTCAAGTTACATTTTCAAAGCCAATATGCAACGTAAACTATCCAGCATGTGGGAAGAAGTCAAAATACAAAGGCTCCATGTTGTACAATGCAGTTGACAAAGAGAAACATGTGCAGTTTTAAAACCAAATATGCAAGCAATATATTTCTAATTTTCATCATTTTCCAGCTTTACTTTTTCAGAACAAGTACATAACATCATATTTTAATGTCAAACTGTACTAAGGAGAGAGAAGAGAGAAAAGAGTGTGGGTTTACAGGTTTTGGCCTTAGGCAGAAAAGGGATATAAAACAGAACAGCAGTAACACAGTCAAGAAAAGGAAAGCATGAAAAAGGATACAAAACAAACTGAATGTAACAGTAGATGTGCAGAGGTATCAAAAGGAAGAATAGTTAAAAATATACATAACCTGTAACATAAGCCTCATCGCCAACCAACTATTATAACAACAAACCCTTCAAGAAAAGTTCAGAGTTGATAACCGTTTGGAAGCCTAAAACCAAAACTGAGTTCAAATAACTCAAACTGCAACATAAACAAAAACATACATACAACATGCATTCAAGACAGCCAAAACCATGTCAAACCATGTCAAAACCATGTCAAAACCATGTCAAAACCATGACCAAAACCATAACCATTTCAAAGCCTAACCAGTAAACTCATCAAAGGCCAAACCTGCTGAAACAAAAACCAGGCCAAACCTGAAGCAAAACCAACATAAACTGTGAAACCATAAACCACTGTCAATCCAACCAAAGCCTTAAGCCTTAGTTCAAAAATACCCAACATAACCTGCTTAAGCTTTGAACCTATAACATGACCAAGAGCCAAGTTAACCTGTCAAACTCCAAACCATAACCTGTTTTGGTTCAATGGCAAATATGAAGCAAACCCCTCACAAGAACTGTCAAACAAGTCCAAGCTGTGAACCTGTCCAAGCCATATCAAAAGTCCAACAAGCCTAAGCTATCAAAACCCTCATACCTGCCTAAACATCCAGGGCCAAAATTTGTACCAGCCATACACGCCCAAAGCCAAAAAACCAGAATACCACAACAACACAAACCTTAAAAACAATGTTCAAGGCAACACAAAAGCCTCGGGAATATTCATCATAGGCCAGTAAAAAAAGCAACTGAAGCACAGCAAAGAAGAAGAGAGGAAAAGTATTCGAAGGCAACAGTCAAGCATACAACGAGGCAATAGGAGAAGAGGAGATAAAGAAGCAAAGTAGCATGCATAGGCAAAGGCAGGGTCAACAGAAGAAGAAGAAAAATATCATGTAAGGTTCTCAGGCCAGATCATCATCAAACCACAAATCAAAGGGAAAAAGACAGAGTACCAGGACTCCAAGCCACCGCGCTTCACTCCTCCGCCAGCAAGCCTCCGGAACGCCTCTTCCTCCTCCTTTATAAAGGTAGCTTTGTTTTTCTTTTTTCCTTTCCACCATTTCAACAGAAACCACATGTAAAATAAAGTCAGAATCAAAATGGATACAAATCATAAACATGCAAAATCATGAAAAACCTAATGCGTTAAAGGACGAATCATCACCTCTACACCGTATCACTGAGCGACACATGAGGAAGAAGAGGCGTTGGTGGCTCGGGCAAGGGAAGGTCAGAGGCGAGAGCATGAAAGCACGAAGAAGACGAATCTGTAACGAGAAGATGAGTGCCGCTCTGTACCATTTGTTAACCCTAATCCATTTTTTTCCCAAACTATAACACATTTGTTTAACCCTAAACAAATTGTGAGTGAATGGACCTTACCCGTTTCCTGCCAAAAAGCCCAAACGATTTCTTATAACACCCCCATTCCTGTTTGTTTTGATTAGGCCCTTAGAACCCTTTGGCCCATACAATTGTCTATCTACCCCTTTATTTCTTAATACCCCTTTTTTCTATTTATTTTCCTTTAGTTTTTTTTAGAATTTTATTAATTTAGTTAATTAGTAAGTTTAATAAAAAATAGAGGTGTAAGTTAATTAAACAAATTTTAAATAATGTAACCAAATTTTATTAGTTTAACTTTAGGATTAATTTAGTAATTTTAGTATTCTTTTTTTATTAGGTTTAATTAATAACTTTTAAGTTTTAATTTAGTTTAGAATTATTTAATAATTCTTAAAATAAATACTTTATATTAATACTAAAAAAACATATAAAAATAAAAAACCTTAAAAAACATTTTATTTTCCTTAATTAATTCTCTTGCGTTATACCTATTAAACAAAAATACAAAAAATGTATGTTCACACCATTTAGTCTGTTATTTAGTCATTGTTATGGTTGTATATCACTTAGCTACTTAAGTTGTCTGTTTGATTATTCAGTATTTACATGGTTATTCTGTTTACTTTTTAATCCAAGAGAAAAATGATTAAATTTGTTGACTTCATGTCCTCAAATCCAGTCATGCGAATATCTTCGTTTCATCAAAACTTAAGACAATTTTTCCTCAAATCTTCAATCTTTTCAAAACTTATACCTTTTAAGTCAAAACTTCGACATTAGGTCGTCGTATCTTCAAAAAACCCGTTCGTACCCCTTTTCGGCCAAAACAATTTATTTTTAGTCAAACGAACATTTTAATAAACAGATATTTCAAAAGGTTCCTATAGAGTACTATAGATACATTGGGTGCTAATACCTTCCCATTGTATAACCAACCCCCGAACATAGATCTCTTTTCAAAAACGCCTTGTATTTTTATTACTTTTAGAAAGTATTATTTACATTGCATATTTTAGGGTTTTATTTCGCTCTTTCCCCTTTCCCTTGGAAATAATAAAGCGCGGTGGCGACTCTTGCTTTTGTGAGACGAATTAATCAATAATTCGATCTCCGATTTACCCCGCTACATTTTTTATCGCTACACCTACTAGGCAGAGAAACTGTCGGGTTTGGCACTTCTTATTTTCCCTGTTTCTGGGATTACGAGTAATTGTCTTTTGTCTCTTATGTAAATATTTATGAGCAGCAATCATTTTCAAATGCATATATAAAAAATAAATCATTGGATGTTCTTGCAAAACAAAACAGAAAAAAGAAAAAGAAACAAATTAAAGTTTTGTAAGAATGACTTGTATTGATTTTGAAATTGGCCTGTAATAGGCGTTTTGTACAAAGAGGTTGACGTTCTAGTAAGAGAACACCGCCGAAAGATAGAAACTATACAATTTGTGTAAAAGAAAGAAAAACAGCTATGTGAAACAACCGCATTGGGTTCCAACTCTGCTATTGCCTTTATATCTTCAAGTGTCTCATCACTTTGCTACTTGGCCGAAGGTTGATCAGATTGATTGGCACCGTCTGAGCTTGATAGTCGATACCGAAGTCTGGTCGCAAGATTATCCAATGAGACATAGTGATACACTTCAATCCCTAAATTTTTACTGGATTACCCTTTCGGGTTTTCAATCCACCGGAATACCCTTTTTCCCAAGCCTCCCTTTCAGGTTTTTGACTTGTCGGGTGTACAGATTTTTTTATTTTCATCCTTAACTTTTGCCCAAACCCTTTTGGTTCGTCGGGAAGCCCTTATTTTTGCCTAGGCCAGTAAACCTAGCGGGTCTTTAATTAGGCATAGTATCTTTTCACTATGTCTGTATTGACAGGGTGAGGAAAGGTCATCACCATCCATGGTGGTTAGAATCATAGCTCCTCCCGAGAAAATGTTCTTAACCACAAATGGCCCTTCGTACATGGGAGTCCATTTTCCCCTGGGGTCACCTTGCGGCAGTATGATGCGTTTGATCACCAAATCTCTGGCTTGATATTCTTGCCACCTGACTTTCTTGTTAAAAGCCTTGATCATTCGCTTTTGGTACGCCTGACCATGGCAGATAGCAGTAAGCCTCTTTTCATCGATTAGATTTAGCTGATCAAGTCAGGTTTGGACCCAGTCGTCTTTGTTCAAACCCGCATCCTTCATAATCCTGAGAGAGGGTATCTGGACTTTGATGGGTAGGACTGCCTCCATGCCATATACCAGATAGTAGGGGTTTCCCCTGTCGACGTTTGTGATGAGGTACGGTACCCATGAAGAGAAAATGGTAACATCTCATGCCAGTCTTTGTATGTCAATGTCATCTTCTGTACAATCTTCTTGATGTTCTTGTTAGTTGCTTCAACAGTGCCATTCATCTTCGGTCGGTAGAGAGAAGAATTATGGTGTTGTATCTTGAACTATTTACATAGCTCGGTGATCATTGTGTTGTTGAGATTCGTACCATTGTCATTAATAATTCTCTATGGCACACCGTATCGACAGATCGGATTGTGTCGGATAAACCGCACCACGAAGTTCTTGGTCACAGTAGCAAAAGAGGCTGCCTCAACCCACTTTGTGAAGTAATCAATGGCTACTAAGATGAAACGATGCCCATTAGATGCAGTAGGTCTGATCTCACTGATCATGTCGATTCCCCATATTGCGAAGGGCCAAGGAGCTGTCAAGATGTTTAAGAGGACCGTAGGCACATGCACCTTATCAGCGTAGATTTGGCACTTATGACAGGTTCGAGAGTGCTGATAACAATCGGCTTCCATAGTGGACCAGTAAGATCCTGCCCGTAGGATCTTCTTAGCCATGGTGTGTTCACTAGAATGGGTTCTGAAAGTGCCTTAATGTAGATCTGTCATGATCCTCTCTACTTCGCTCTTCTCTACACATTGTAGTAGTGTAGAGTCATGGTTGCGTTTATAAAGGATTCCATTACTGAGGAAGAACTTTGCAGCGAACCTTCTCAGAAACTTCTTATCATTGACAGATGCCTCTTTGGGATACTCTTGAGCTTCGAGATACCTTTTGACTTCGTGAAACCAGGGTTTGTCTGCCACTTCTTCGGTATCGATCTCACAACAGTGTGCTGGTTCATCCAACCTCTCAATGGTAATTTGGGGAGCTTCATTTTCCCACCTAACCTTGAACATAGAAGACATGGTAGCTAGCGCATCCGCTAACTGATTCTCCTCTCGTGAGAAATGTTCGAAGGTTACCTCCTTAAAGTGTGGGAGCAATGTCAGTACATACTCTTTGTACGGGATGAGATTTGGGTGCTTCGTATCCCATTCGCTTTTGATCTGACTTATCACCAAAGCGGAATCCCCGAATACACTCAAGAACTTGATCCTTAGGTCAATAGCAGCTCGAAGACCCATGATGCATGCTTCATACTCCACCATGTTGTTGGTGCAGTTGAAGCATATTCGGGCAGTGAACGGAGTATGACAGCCCTCGGGAGATATGATTACAGCACCGATGCCATTACCTAGTGCGTTTGAGGCTCTGTCAAAATACATAGACCATCAAGATCCCTCCTCAGGTCCTTCATCCGGTCTAGGTTCTTCGTAGTCAGTCACCAATATAATATTCTCATCCGAGAACTCGAAATTCATGGACCGGTAGTCATCCATGGCCTGATGAGCCAAATGATCAGCCAATACACTCCCCTTTGTAGATTTTTGGGTTGTATATTGTATGTCGTACTCAATTAAGATCATTTTCCACCTTGCTATCCTTCCGGAGAGAGCGGGCTTCTCGAAAATATACTTGATCAGATCCATCTTTGATATCAGCAAGGTAGTGTGAGTCAGCATATACTATCTCAGTCGGCGAGCAGCCCATGCCAAAGCGCATCAAGTTTTCTCGAGCAATGAGTATCGAGTCTCACGATCGGTAAACTTTTTGCTAAGGTAGTAAATGGCGTGCTCTTTTCGGACAGACTCGTCATGCTACCCCAGCATCCACCCAATTGAATTGTCTAGCACTGTCAAGTATAATATCAAAGGTCTTCCTTCAATTGGAGGCATCAGAATTGGAGGTTCTTGAAGGTATTCTTTGATTCTTTCGAAAGCGGTCTGGCATTCATCATTCCACTTTACCACTTGATCTTTCTTCTGAAGCTTGAAGATTGGCTCACAAGTAGCAGTCAGATGTGAAATGAACCTGACGATATAATTCAGGCATCCTAAGAAACCCCTAACTTCCTTCTCTGTACGGGGAGCTGGCATTTCTTGTATATCTTTTACCTTTGCAGGATCTACTTGGATAACCTTGTCACTGACGATAAAACCCAGAAGCTTACCAGATCTTACCCCGAAGGTACACTTGTTCAGATTCAACCTCAGCTTATATATCTTCAATCTGTCGAACAGCTTTTGGAGATGATCAAGGTTCTCTTCCTCAGTCTGAGACATGGCTATCATGTCATCAACATACACTTCGATCTCATGGTGAATCATATCGTGAAACAAAGCGACCATGGTGCGCTGATAGGTTGCCCTAGCATTCTTAAACCCAAAAGGCATCACCTTGTAGCAAAAGGTGCCCCACTGTGTAACGGAGGTTGTCTTCTCCATGTCTTCAGGAGCCATCTTGATCTGGTTGTAGCCAGAGAAACCATCCATGAAGGAGAAGATTTTATGTTGCGCGGTGTTTTCGACCAAAACATTGATGTAAGGAAGTGGGAAGTCATCCTTGGGTCTTGCCCTATTCAGATCTCTATAATCAACACACATCTGTACCTTACCGTCCTTCTTAGGTACCAGAACAACGTTAACAACCCATTGTGGATACAAAGTGACAGCTAAGAATCCTGCATCGAACTGTTTCATGACCTCTGCCTTGATTTTCTCTGACATTTAAGGGTGCATACGACGGACCTTCTGTTTAACCAGAGGACAGTCTTCTTTAGTCGGCAGGCGATGTACCACAATATCGGTGTCCAAACCAGGCATGTCTTCATAGGACCAGGCGAAGATCTCAACATAATCGTGCAGCATCTGTATCAACCTCTATTTAACGCTAAGATCCAGATTTGCACCTATTTTAACCTCTTTTCTGTCTTTCTCAGTACCCAAGTTCACTGTCTCAACCGGCTCTTCATGGGGTTGTATGGCCCTTTCTTCCTGCTGTAGTATCCTAGCAAGTTCTCCAGGCACCTCACAATCATCCTCACCTTCATCCTTGTCTTGGTTGATCGGATTTTTGAAATCATAACTGGCAATAGCAGAGCTATTATCAATGGGATCCATAGTGGATATGGATCTGCATTATGATACGTGAGTGTGTGTAAGAGAATAGCTGTTTTGATAAAGTGAAAAACAGAAAGGAAAAACAGAGAGAACAAAATTTGTATGCAATAAACGTCCAATGCTTTATTAATGATATATGAAATGACAAATAATAGCCCTCACAAGCAAAGCCAAGGTGCCTCGGGCAAGGCACCGGGCCGTAAAGTTTCGAATTGTTTATTACAAATCTTAAAATAGATAAGCCAATTACTGCGGAATAAAAGAAACAGGTATGAAGTCCCTAGCCGTCTAGTTACTCGGTCCACCATTGGTAGTTGGGTAGATCCAGCTGTCAATGTCTGATTCCTCTTCACTGTCTTCAATGGCGTTAATCCCACAATTGTTGATGCGTAGGGGAGGTCCTCCAGCCCGAGTGCGCCTAACAGCCCTTTGAGCCCCTGTAGTAAAGCCCAAACCAAATTTATCAGTTTTATGAGTGAAATTAGGGAGCTGACCCCAATTGGCACACCCACCTTTTTCAACCACGGCCTTGGCATCTTTGAGAGAAGCCATCTTCAAAGGAGGTTTGTTTCTAGTAGTTTCAGTCGATGCCAAGACCTGAGGGACCTCTTCAAAATTCTGACAAGGAGTTTCTATGAATTCCTCGTCCATCTCTACGTAGCAGAAGGAATTGAGGTGGCTCACCATATATTCTTCTTCACCCTGCACTATGACAATCTTTCCTTTCACCGGAGACTTCAGCATTTGGTGGAGTGTAGAGGTGACTGCCCCAACCTCGTGGATCCAAGGACGACCCAACAAACAAGAATATGATGGCCTGATATCCATCACATAGAAGGTGGACCCAAAATTTTGAGAACCTATTTTGACAGGGATGTTCACCTCCCCGTGCACCATTCTCTTTGATCCGTCAAAAGCCCTTACCACAATGTTACTAGGCTTTAGAGTTAAACCCTTGCAATCCAATCGGTCTAATTCCTTCTTCAATAGAACATTCAGTGAAGAACCAGTATATACCAGCACATGAGCCATAGTGGTGCCCCTGCATTCAATCGAGACATGTAATGCATCATTATGCTTCCTTCCCTTTGGTGTCAAATCCACATCTGAAAAACCCAGCCCGTTATCAGCAGTCAGGCTAGCCACACAATCTTTAAACTGATCAATTGAAGTCTCTTGTGGCACATGCGCAGTTTTGAGGAATGCGATCAAAGCCTTCGCATGGGCCTCGGAGCACAACAGCAAAGACAGCATGGATATCTTTGATGGGGTCTACCCCAGCTCTCGACCACATTGTAGTCGCTCTTCTTAATGATTTTCAGTATTTCCTCCATTTCTTGTTTAGAGGCTTCCAAAACAATTTTATTAGGCGCCTCCGTCCGGGCAGGCTCACCTACAACCTCTTTGCCACGGGTATCATATGATTCGCCGACAGAGGTAATAACTGGAGTAAGAACAGGAACTGTAGTTGATGTACTAGCAGGAACAACATATGTAATAACAATAGGCTTGTTAACGGTCTTAGGGGAAATCTCGGGAGAGAAGACCTTTCCACTTCACGTGATTTTGTTGATTCCGACAATGTTATCAATATCAGGATCAACTTCTTCATCTTTCAAATCTTGTTTGATGCCATGATAGTACACATCGGCACCATAATGCCATGGGACAGCTTTGTCCGAGACATACGGGATAGGACCAGGAACAGTGATTATCAGCGGAGCAATTCTTGGAGCAGATGTAATCCTAACAGGTCTTCTCGAGGAAACCTTGGAAGGATTAGCGGAAATGGTTATAATGGCAATGTCTTCAACTGGAACAACTGGAATCATAGTTTTCTCGAACAAAATCTCTTTGCTATCTATCAGGCGTTGAACACCTAACTTCAGCAAACGGCAACCAGAAGGTAGAAACGAACACATGTGGCAACCTTCACCATAACCCGGAAATAAACTGGCCAACAACAAATTTTTCTTGACAGTCATGAGAGGAGTAGACACTTCATCGACAGAGGTAACAAAAAAATCAGTATCAATAGCATTAACTCCACGGTCGTGCTTAGGCATGGGAGCAGTTATGATATTTGGCTTCTCTGGAGCATCAAAATCTATTTCCTTAGCTTCAATCAAGTCTTGTATTTTGTTTCTCAGAGCCCAAAAATCATTTGTATCATGGCCAGGACTCTCAGAATGATAGGCACACCGGGCGTTCGAATTATATCGGGGAGATGTAGTATTTGGATTCTTAGGCGCCTCTCTCAAGGTTGCCAAGTTGGATCTCAGCAGATGAGGTAGAACTTCAGCCAATGTCATGTTGATGCGGGTAAACTGTCGTTGTGGTCTTTCCACCCTTTGTTGATTGTTGCATTGTGGAGCAACTATAGGTCTAGGTACCATCACGACACTTACTGTCTGACGTTGTTCAACCCTGTTCTGACCCCTCGGGATGTAGATGGCACTGGCTTCCTTCTTACCAACTTCTACTCTTTCCCCAATTAGGATCAGCTCAGTGAAACCAGCTGATGAGCTGCCGATCAAATGATTTAAAATGGACCAGATAGCGTCCCTAGAAACATATCAACCAACTCCCTATCAGACAACGGGGGCTGAACTCTCCCAGCCAAGCCTCTCCATTTTTGTGCATAATCTTTAAAACCTTCACCTGCACCTATGGACATACCCTGGAGTTGAGTACGAGTGGGAGCAAGGTCGGCGTTGGACTGATACTGCTTGTAGAAAGCATCAGCCAGATCTTCCCAATTTCGGACATTGGCTCCCTCCAACTGGTAGAACCATTCAAGCTGAGTCCCTGACAGACTATCTTAAAAGAAATGAACCCAAAAATTTCTATCAGCGGTGTGGGGCTGAATTTTCCTGACGTAGGAACAGAGATGGAGCTTTGGGCAGGACACCCCATCATATTTAGCAAAAACTGGAGCTTTGAACTTCTGCGGGATGACTACTCCTGACACCAATCCCAATTCTTCGAAATCCAGTCCAGGTATCCTCAGAACTTCCATGGCACTCAGACGATCTTCCAACTGTTTGTATCTATCCTCAACAGGAGGATATTGCTCATCATTGTAATCAATATCGTTGTTAGAAACTGCAGAACTGGGTTCCTTCTCTTCTTCCTGATTCTCCCCTTCCTTAGATGAAGAGGTCAGATCGACTTGTCGCTTCAACCGCTCTCCAAACCTTCTGCCCATATTCAGAATACCAGCAGCCTTCTTCTTTTTCTTCTTCTCTTTCAGAATAAGGGCTTTCAGATCCTCCTGCCCTTTTACCAGACTGATGAACATTTGTTGGAATTGGGCATTTTGTGCCTGCACGTCCTTAATGCTTTGTTCGGAATACATTTCTTCTGAAATAAAAAGTGAAGGAGATGAGAAACCTGTAATGGTACCTATAATGATGTGTATGATAATGGTATGCGCATGCAATGATTTCAAAGACTTCGGGAAATTTAAATTTGCCAACCAAAATAAACAAAACTTTATTTGCTGAATTTGAAGTTCAAAATTCCTTTTAGGCGTTACAATTAAAAATAAATTTGAAACTATAAAGACATCAAAATTCCCATGGATGCTTCCTCTTTGTGCTAAGATAGTCATTCAGTCATCTTTCTTCATGCAACTGCTTTGTGAGCTCTAAGACCTTCCTCTCCTTAGCATGGAATTGATCCCTGTAAGTATCCTGTTCCTTCATCAACTGAATCCAAGACCTCTGTAATTCTCCAAGATTAGTGGGTATATAAGGATAGAGAACTGTGTAAGGAATACCCTCCTCTGTAGTGGGTTCCACGATCACTGGAAAAACAGCCACATAGGGCATCATAAGCGGCTGGGCACGAGCTCGTACCCATTGTAGATAAGGTTCCATTGGAATGGAAGTCTTTGGCCCCAAAGCCATGACGCCCGATCTGTTCACCATGCCCCAAGCTCGTATGAACCTCCGACGATACTCTTGAATATCATCCTCATAGTTAAATACAATACCATCAATAAGAAATTCATGGGGACCATCCCTTCGAGCGTGACCAAATTGTCGCAGAGCTAAACAAGGATTGTAGGTTATACCCCCTCTGATACCAAGCAGTGGGACATTAGGGTACTCTCTGCAGCGGTCAATAATAGCAATGTTTTCCATAGATCGAGTACACCAAAGAATATCCGTATGAGCGAGTGACATTATCCTATGTGACCAACCCAGACCTTCTTCATTCTTCAGTATGGACTTAGGAAGGTGAGAAATATACCACCTCGACAGCAATGTCATGCAGCACATGAGAATCCCTTTTCTCCTCATGGTACGAGTATGGATAGTCTGCAAAATATCTCCGAGTAAGGTAGGCATAAGATTGCGAGAGAGAAAGATCTTGATAGCATTCACATCTACGAATGAGTCCGGATTAGGGAAGAGAACTAAACCATAGATAAAAAGAGCCAAGACCTCCTCAAAATCCTGAAACTTAGCTAGAAAACCCTTGACTCCGCTTCTTGTTTCCCAATTGGATACCACGTCGGCCCGTTTCAGGTGCAAAGCTGAGGCAATGACTTCTGGCTTAGGAACTTCTTCTAGACCTGTGAAGGGTAACTGCTCAAGAATGGGTATATCCAATAGCTAAGAGAATTCTTCCAAGGTAGGTACCAACTGATAGTCTGGAAAGGTGAAGCAGTGGTGCTTGGGATCGAAGAACTGAAAAAGTACACTCATCATCTTTTCATCAAAGTTTTAAGTAACCAGGTTGAGAAGTTGACCATGTCTCTTAGTGAATGCAGAAGTTTCAGAAACCCTTGATGCTAGCTCTTTGAGTTGAGAAGGTATCTTCACAAAGCTGATTCAGATGGTATTTCTACGAACAGAAGCCATGATCTGCAAAACAGAACAAAGATAAATTCCCTTGGTCTTTGAAATGGTTAGTGCAATAAGCATGGATGCTATGTTATGATGCATGATGTCATGATAAAACACAGGTATAGCAAACATAGGTATAGCAAGCATAATCAAGTCATACAAAGTCCTTAGGTTTAAGGCTTGCATGAGGTCAAAGGTAGTACCCTCTTGAAGTTTAGTTGGTTTTAAACCTGTCTTAAAAAGTAACCGGGTTCTAGAGGATCTCAATATCACTAACCATCCTTTATCAGGAATTGTTTCAACTCTCAATATTTTCTTGCGGCCAAAATATCCGGAAAGTCTGGTCTCAATGAGTGTAGCATCGAGTATCAACCAGTTCTCAGCTCTACACCGAGGCCGGCTATCTCACTACTTTCTAATGGCCAAGTTTGTTCAACTAAGGTTCTAAGGTTCATTGGTGCTTCACGACACCACGCGGCGGCCCCCTATTCTCCTCGTTTCCCCACGAAGGATACTAGTACCAACCAAAGTGTCACACCAACACATCCATCGCTTAAACCATATCGGTCTACGTCGTACAGTCTCCGCGATCTATTGATGTTTACCTAATGAGTGCCCCCAGATCCGGGTGTAGGATCTATACAGATGTTCCTAAGCAAGCATCCCCGGCAGTCTTGATCTAAGATTGTTCCCCGGCGGAATACCAGACACCCCAGTGGAGCCACTTCCTCAGTACAGTCTAAAGTTTCCCCAGGAAAGTTGAATTATCCTCCCCAGTAGATTCTGGAAGCTTAACCCCAGTAGATTCTGGAAGGTTATCCCCAGTAGATTCTATAAGCTTATCACCTGCAGAGTACGATCGCGCCTCCCCGGCTTTGTTCAAAGGTTATTCCCCACCAGGGCTTATAACTGGGTTATCCTCAGCTAATTACCACGAAAAGATCGTCCTCGGCGAAGTTCTTCCTACCCCCAGCGGAGTTCATCAAATTCCCCAACATAACTTATCAACGGAATCCCCAGCGGAGTTCTCATCGTTAAAATATCAGCGAAGCATCTCTTCCCACAGAGTAATTCCCCACAGAGTAATCTCTTCGCCAAGTTTATTCCCCAACAGAGTCCTCTTCTCCTACCGGTTTATTCTTGCAACCACCATCCCCAGCGGAAATGAAGAACTCTACTTTTCAGCATCAACCCAGGATTCAACTTCCTGGCATTCGTCAAGGATTTATTTTCCTAGATGAAAATACATTCATAAACATTACATTATCATACACCATGACGCATGCATATACGCATCATATCACACAATCTCATTTATTCTTGAGAACATCATGACATCATGCATTTCATACATCATGACATTGCATACAACTGATGTTTTGCCTTTTCAGGAAAAAGGTCAATCCAAAGATAATTACTATCAACCGTCACAATTCCAGATTCGATTCCTGTATCTAGCCAGGGCATATCTGTGAGTAACTGATTGTAGATTCGACACCTGTATCTAGCCAGGGCATGTCTGCATGAAGAGTTTAGAGATTTGATTCCTGTATCCAACCAGGGCATATCTGTAGACGACCGATTCCAGATTCGATTCCTGTATCTAGCCAGGGCATATCTGTGAGTAACTGATTGTAGATTCGATTCCTGTATCCGGCCAGGGCATGTCTGCATGAAGAATTTAGAGATTCGATTCCTGTATCCAGCCAGGGCATATCTGTAGACGACCAATTCCAGATTCGATTCCTGTATCCAGCCAGGGATTATCTGTGAGTAATTGATTGTAGATTTGATTGTTGTATCCGGCCAGGGCATGTCTGCATGAAGAGTTTAGAGATTCGATTCCTGTATCCAGCCAGGGCATATCTGTAGACGACAAATTCCAGATTCGATACCTGTATCTAGCCAGGGCATATCTGTGAGTAACTGATTGTAGATTCAACACTTGTATCCAGCCAGGGCATGTCTTCATGAAGAGTTTAGAGATTCGATTCCTGTATCCAGCCAGGGCATATCTGTAGACGACTAATTCCAGATTCGATTCCTGTATCTAGCCAGGGCATATCTGTGAGTAGATTCGATTCCTGTATCCAGCCAGGGCATATCTGCATGAAGAGTTTAGAGATTCTATTCCTGTATCCAGCCAGGGCATATCTGTAGATGACCAATTCCAGGTTCGATTCTTGTATCCAGCCAGGGCATATCTGTGAGTAACTGATTGTAGATTCGACACCTGTATCTAGCCAGGGCATGTCTGCATGAAGAGTTTAGAGAGTCGATTCCTGTATCCAGCCAGGGCATATCTGTAGACGACCAATTCCAAATTCGATTCATGTATCTAGCCAGGGCATATCTGTGAGTAACTGATTATAGATTCGACACCTGTATCCAGCCAGGGCATGTCTGCATGAAGAGTTTAGAGATTCGATTCCTGTATCCAGCCAGGGCATATCTGTAGACGACTAATTCCAGATTCGATACCTGTATCCAGCTAGGGCATGTCTGCATGAAGAGTTTAGATATTCGATACCTGTACCTAGCCAGGGCACGTCTGTAAGCAACCTTTTGAAGTTCCGTATTCGATTCCTGTATCTAGCCAGGGCACATCTGTGAGCAACTGATTGTAGATTCGACACCTGTATCCAGCCAGGACATATCTGCATGAAGAGTTTGAAGATCAACACCTGTAACAGGCCAGGAAACCATCTTTCTTTCTCAAAGTACGCAAGTTCTCACTAAGGAATCTCTTACACGATCGACACCTTCCGATGGCATCTATAAGCCCATCTCCACAACTATCCAACACATTTCCAAATGGCATCTATAAGCCCATTCCCGACAAAGTTCTGTCACATCTCCAGATGGCATCTATAAGCCCATCCCCCTATCCACCATCTTTCCAAAATGGCATCTATAAGCCCATTCCCACCATCACACTGCTGATATTCCACTATGTGAGTGCAAATTTCTGGGCACTCTAGTGTTCAATCATCTTCCACCTTCGGATCACGAAAGGCACACAAGCCAATCTACATCCTCAGGTCTAAGAAGATTGAACAGGGGAAACTGTTGTACCCCAAAATTTGCCCTCCCATATTCTTCAAAGTTTTGACAAGCATCATCTCAATTTGCTCAAGTCTACTCAAGGGTTGCACAGTTCAAACACCCTCCTAAGCCAGTCAAAATTAGGGTTTTGGTTCTTGCAAGGAAGTTGAGGTTTTCAAGGGCTCAATCAAATCCCACATGCCTATAAACATTGTCAAGCATCTACATGCCAAGTTTCAAGGCTCACAAGGTCAAGTTGCACAGTCAAAAACCCTAATTGCTTCACAATAACCTATAGGGGCAAAATGGTCATTTGGCAGTCAAAAGTCAAAAAATTTGGTCAACATCTTATTTTTAAGCCACAATCATCATTTGATCAAGTCTTGATCATGATTCCACAAGAATGGCTCAAAAATCATCAAGATGCAAAAGTTTCCATTTTTGGACAGCTGAAAAGTCAACTGTAACTTGACCAAGGCATAACTTTTTCATGGTTCATCAGAAAAATCCCATCCAATGCTCATTTTGAAGGGGATTACATTTCCTACAACTCATCTTCACATTCCAAGTCCAAGATATGCTCTCACAAAAAGTTATCAATTTCAACATTATAGGTCATTTTCAAAAGTCAACAAAAAAGGCATTTTAAGTCAAAGACCATAACTTGAGATTGGTAAATTCAAATGACATGGGACCATAGGCATTGGTTAGAGGACTTCAAGACCTTTCCAAAATGTCCAAGAACATGTTCATATGATCAAAATTGAGCAAGATATGCATTGGAGAAGTTGGGAAATTTTTGTGAAATGGCAAAAGTCAACTATCCTTGAAACTTCAATTTTTGACAAAAGGGCCCACTTTCTTCCACTTGATTCAGCCTTGTCATGCCACCCACGTGTCCCATGATTAATTTCAAGACCAAACATTTATTTTTTCTTTTTTATTTAATTTTTATGGATTTAATTCATTTTAATCCATAATAATTCAAATAAAATCAAAAAAAATTAATTAAATGGCATCTTTGTGGTTTGAATGGCTTTCATACAGCATATTCCAACTACCAATTTCGTGCTAGGCTATTTTGAGCATAAAATCATGGTTTTGTTTCAAACTTGGAAAGTCCTTTAATGGTGTTAAAGCAAAATCCAAAAACTTAATTGCAATGGATCCCAAGCTCATAATGTGACCTAATTTCATTCACATGTACATATGCAAGCAAGCCAAGCCTCATTCATGACCTGAACACTGCACAAACGGCCATTACCATATTGAAAAAAGTCAAAGAAATTTTGAAACTGAATTCCACCTTAGAGGCCCTTTCAAGGAGATTTAAAGATTCAGACCTATTGCTGGAAGCTTCAGGAGTGATTTGGGATCAAAAGCACTTGCTAGAACTCAAGGAAACGCCCAGAACAAGTCACACGGTTTGGTTTCTTTTCCATAATCGAAGCTCATAATTCCTGCATATTTAATGGATTTTTTTGTATGCTTTGCATTGCTCTAACCCTTCTGAAGCTTTTTGTATAAGACAATTGCATTATGGTGTCCTAAAACAGGAAACGCCATTGTTGAATTTTAGGTTTTCCAAGCTCTCAATTTAGGGCTTTACAGCATAAGCAAAATCAGAACCTCTCATGGCTATGGTTAAATTCGTCAGGATGAGACGAACACGTTGATACCCTCGCGCCCTTTTTATATGTGCTACACGTCTAATCGCTATTATTGGCATTTGCAGTTTGTGGGGGTTTAAAACCCCCGCTAATTGTTTTGTTTTTACAGGAAAAAGGAGGAAGACGAAGTACGTGCTTGCATCTGATTGGCTCATTCAAATAATATGCGCGCATTTTGTAAAATTCCAGCATAAGCGTTAGTTTCTTATATTATATTTATTGCATATTATATTAACAAGATGCAGCGTTTGGTGTAGTGGAGGAGGACGTGTATGGCAATCAATGGGACCTGGGTTCGATCCCAGGTCCCCCCCCAAAATTCCATATCATTTTTTCTAATGCGTTCTTGTGTAGGTTTCCAAATAAGTGAACACCATAAACCTCATTCATCCAAACGCCAAGTGTCTCAAAGGACAGATCCAAAGGCCAAAAGTTGAGGAACACCATGCTCCTGGTCAACCCATGCTCCAGGCAATTTTCAAAAGTCAAAAAGGCTTGAGACAATGGGCCTAAATTCCAGATTCACCTCCCTAAGGGTCCAACACCCCCTGGGTTCTTATTTTCTTTTCCTTTTTCTCTTTTTATTTTATTTTCTTTTATAATTTCCCTTTTATTAATTATTAGTTTTATTAATTATTTAATTAACCTAAATTATTTATTTTCATAAAATCAGAAAAAATCAAATATTTTATTCACTTAGTTTAATTATTTTTGTAAATAAATTATAACATTAATTAACTTAGTTGTTTAATTAGGTTTAATTTTAATCTTTTCACAATAAATAAAATTAATTTAGAATTAGGTCTTTCTTTTGACAACTTTTAATTCCTTTTATTTTATTTTCATTAAAAATATAAAAAAACACAAAAACATTTTTTTCTTCTTTAATTAAATAATTAATTAGTTTTAATGTTTAATTTAATTCTAAAAAGGGTCAAAACCCTAAGACGTTCCCGATTAAATTTCTACTCACGCGTATTTATTTCTTTTGATTATATTTATGTATCTGTACAGAGTATGTAATAATTAATTAGGATTTTATCGCCTTATTTAAATTCTCGCACTTTATTTTCCAAAACGGGTTTTTGTTTTTGGCGATGTATAGACTCGCGCCTTGTAATAGCTAGATTTACTTTTCCGCACTTTATTTCCTGCAAACCATTTAACTGCTAATATGCCTGCAAGAATGTATGTAAAATAAAATAAATCCGTAGCTCACAAATAACATGTACAAAATAAACATTAACATGAAACAACACACATGCACATACCACTCTTAGGGTACGCCTCACCGGTTGCCTCGAACGTGGTCATCAAGTATAGGGTGTCTTAGAGGTCAACCTCCTGTCTAAGATCCAGTTGCCTCGAAACGGTTGCCTCGGATAAAAAGGATATAGGACGTTAGGGTTACTTCTAAGGTGTCCTACTATTGCTTCGGTGACCACACTGTCCCTTATAATCGAATTGACCTGAATACCTCCAACGATGGTGCTACCTACCTCTCAATGGTGGGATAGCACTATCTAAAGGACTCTTACACAACCCAATTCCTTAGGGTAGGTAGACTTTCTCTTAAGTACTTGCTCTTTTCAAAACAAACAAAATACTTTTCACACCTACACTTTCTAAAAGTTTTCAAACAAATTTTTCATACACTCTTGAGGACAGATACAAGAGTTACTTAGAAATTTTTCAAACGAAACTTTTCAAAACCCACACACACTTGAAAAGCAAACAATTTTTGAAAACATAAGAGCAAGTACCTAAGAGCCCGTGGATAACCACGGATAGAAAGGGTGCTAACACCTTCCCTTTCTATAAATCTACCTCCCGAACCGAGAAACATTCTCGAATAAGGAATTTTGCTGTGCTTTTGTCCTTTCCATGTTGGAGAACATAAAAGACGGTGGCGACTCTTGCTTACCGCGACATTTCGCGAAACCAGCTAAAAACAGTCAGTTTTATTTCCACCGATCACAGAACTGGCGACTCTGCTGGGGAACTTAATAAGTGGGGTGTACCTTAGGAATAGTTCATCATCATGTTTTCAATTGCTTGATCTGTTTGCTTTAATATTGTGGGCCTGTTTTGGGAGTTTCATAGATCCTAACCCGGATCTGGGGGATACCTTCTTAGAAAGTAGCAACAAACTGTGAGGGAACTGTGCGGGGTATACCGACACGGTTGAAGCAGTTTGCTACGTTGATGTGGCACTTTGGTGAGTACCGGTAACCCTTGAGTCAAGTCAAGGAGAGTACAGGGCCGCCGCGTGGTGTCTTGAAGCATCAACTGACCTTAGGAACCTTACTTGACCATCCTGGCCTCTTTAGGGGTAGTGAGATGACCGACTTTGGTGCAGTTCGAAGTTGGTTGATACTCGATACTACACTCATTGAGGGTTGTTTTCTTGGAATATTTTGATCGCTAGTTCAGTGGATAAATCAAAACAATGAAAACAGAAAACAACCCAATGATATTGAGCTCCTTAGAACCCGGTTACTTTTGATAGGACAGGGCTGGAGCCCACCAACTACAAGAGGGTAGTACCCCAAACTTTATGCTGGCCTAAACTCTAAGGGCTGTCTGGTGTGGTTTGTGTGCCTTATCATGTTTGCTTTTTGTGAATACGTGTGGTGTGTCCTTATCATAACATCATAGCATCATACAACATCATATGCATCCACTAACCACTTCAAGGGTTCGAATCTTCATCTTTGTTCTTGTTTTGTAGGACATGGAAACTATCCGCAGAAAGACAATTCAGATCAACCTTGTAAGGATACCTCCTCAGCTTAAGGAGCTTACATCCAGGATTCCCGAGAACTCTTCCTTCAATGAAAGGCATGGTAGACTCATTAGCTTGGTTAACACCAACATTGAAGAAGATATGATAAAAGTCCTCTTTCAGTTCTTTGACCCTCTGCACCACTGCTTTACGTTCCCGGATTAACAATTGGTGCCCACTTTGGAAGAGTTTTCTCAGCTTCTGAAGATTCCTATCCTTAGTCAACTACCCTACAACGGTACGGAAAGGGAACCAAAACTTGAAGAGGTTGCTAAAGCATTACGCCTACAACCATCTGACATCAAGGGACATTGGGAAGTTAGAAGTGGTATCAAAGGGTTCTTGGCAAAGTTTCTGTTTGAGAAGGCCCAAGAATGTTGGAATTCCCTTGACCTACAAGCCTTTGAAGAAGTTGTGGCACTCCTTGTCTATGGGTTGGTGTTGTTCCCGAATCCATATCAGCTTATAGATATCAATGCTGTCAAGATCTTCATGTCCAGGAATCCTATACCTACGTTGCTTGGGGACATCCTTCACTCATGTTACACTCGAACCATGAGAAAAAGAGGTGTTCTCATGTGCTGCACTCCTCTCCTGGCAAGGTGGTTTATTTCGCACCTTCCACAATCAGTTTTGAAGAACGAGCGGGGTTTGAGATGGTCACAACGATTGATGACCCTTACACATGCTGACATACATTGGTGTTCTCGGACCAGAGAAAATGTCACTATCATTGATCGTTGCGGAGAGTTTCCTAATGTTCCTTTACTTGGAATCAGAGGGGGCATTACTTACAACCCGTGTCTGGCTTTGAGACAGTTTGGATATGCTCGGAGGGATGGCCCTCATGACATGTTGATTCCTGACATAGTTTTTGACTTCGACAACGATGCACAAGGACTTCGCCAGAAATTTATCAGAGCTTGGAGGATGCCCAACAGGGTAGATAGCAAGACACTAGGGCACAAGAACTCCATCCCCTTGGAGCCTTATCTCAAGTGGGTACGAGCCCGCTCCCAGAAGCTGGTGATGCCATACCCTCATGTTCTCCCTGTGATCAAAGAGCCAGTTTTGGAGGGAGCCTACATTATCCAACATCCTGACATGCCGACATCCTGGGAAGAAATGCAAAATAGCTGGATACAACTCAAGGAAGAACGGAATTCTCTTGAAGCCAGTCTACATGCCAGTGAGAAGAAGGTCTTGGAGCTCACCCGCCTACTGCACGAGGAAAAGACTCTCAACACTTACATCTCTCCAAAGAGGATGCGTAGTGTCTTTTGGGATTAATTATTTTGTAATGTTTTGCCCATGAGGTCTTGATGTACTGAATAGATTATCTCTTAATACAATGTGTGTTCCTTTTTGTCTACAACGAACTTGAACTTTCGAACCCTTGAATGCATTGCATAAATAGCATATCATGCATCATGTGCATAACAGGTACCCTTTTTCTACAGGTTGCTTAATCTTCTTCGCTGTTTATTTCAGCACTCAATCATCATGAATCCTGAACCAACTACTGAACAAGCTATCAAGTCCCTCCAGGCCCAAAACGCCCAGTTTCAAGAGCTGGTCATGAGCTTAGCCCAAGGACAACAGGAGTTGAAGGCTTTGCTCCTGAAGAAGAAGAAGAAGAAGAGGACTGTGTTGTTCAACACTGGACGCAGACTCGGGAATACACTGCAGAATGAAGCTGAACTGACTACTCCAACTGTTGGGGAAGGAAGTCACCAAGAGGGAAGGGTTCCTAGTCCCGTGGTCTCTGACACCGAGACAGATTTCAATGATGAACAGTACCCTCCTGCCGAGGACCAGTACAAACAGCTGGAGGACCGGTTAAATGCTATGAAGATTCAACATGTGCCTGGGTTGGATTTTGGAGACTTAGGGTTATCTTCTGGGGTGGTGATCCCACACAAGTTCAAGGCACCTGCCTTTGTGAAGTACGACGGGGCTTCCTGTCCTAAGCTGCACCTCCGCTCTTATGTAAGGAAGATCCAACCATACATTGCAGACAAGAACTTATGGATCCATTTCTTCCAGGAGAGTCTTTCAGGGACTCAACTCGAATGGTTCTATCAGCTGGATGGAACCAACATTCATAACTGGGAGGACTTGGCTACTGCTTTTTATAAGCAGTATCAGTATAATTTCGACCTCGCTCCTACGCGTACCCAACTCCAGGGTATATCACTAGGAACGGGTGAAGGTTTTAAGGAGTACGCACAGAAGTGGAGAGACCCGGCTGGCAGGGTGCAACCACCATTGACTGACCGTGAACTCGTGGACATGTTCTTGGGGACCTTGTCTGGTCCATTCTTCAACCACCTGATTGGTAATTCCTCTGCTGGGTTTACAGACCTGATCCTGACTGGTGAGAGGATCGAAGCTGGTATCAAATCGGGAAAGATACAGAAGGGTGCCTCCTCGAGCTCTGAAAAGAAGCCCTTCAAGAAGGAAGCTAGTGCTGTTTATGGTCCCAGAAGACAGAACAAACCGGAACGCCGCCAAGCTGTTAACGCGGTGGTAATTTCAAAGCCTGTTGCTGCTCCTCAGCAATACAACTAGCCAAGAGTTGAGAGGCCCAAAAGACAGTATACTCGGCTCAGCATGACCCTGTCTCAGATTCTGCCGCAACTGCTGTCAACCAATCTGGTAACTGTCAAGGAAGCTCTGAAGGTGGTAAACACAACATCTCCGAAGTACAACCCCAACGCCCGTTGCGCTTATCACTCTGATAGCCCGGGGCATAACACGAATGATTGTTGGGCTCTGAGGAATAAGGTTCAAGACCTTATTGATGCTAAAGAGGTTCAGTTCGAGGCGCCCGAGAGGCCTAATGTGGTGACAGCTCCCATACCCAACCATGGAGTAAATGCTATCAGGATGGATGATGAAGTGGAAGAATCCGAATTCGACAGCTGGATCTACCCAACGACCGAAGATGGACCAAGCAACTGGACTGCCAAAGACTCCATACCTGTTACTTTTGTCACTCAGTAATGAACTCCTTTGTTTTAAATTTGTAACAAACAATAATTTGAAACTTTATGGCCCGGTGTCTTACCCGGGGCACCGTGGTTTCATTTGTGAGGGCTTTTGTGTGTCACTTTCATATATCATGAATAAAAGCATTAGACGTTTTTTACATCTCAAATCTTGCGCTCCCTTTCTTTCTTTATAAATTGCAAAACAACTATATTTACACACACTCACTTATACAGGTTTCAATCCACTCTGGATCCTACTGGTAACGACTCTGCTACTGCCAGTTATGACTTCGAAAATCCGATCAACTTAGCCGAAGACGAAGGTGAAGATGATTGCGAAGTACCTGGTGAACTTGCAAGACTGTTACTCCAGGAAGAGAGGGCCATTCAGCCACATGAAGAGCCAGTGGAAACGGTAAATCTGGGTACTGAGACAGACAAAAAGGAAGTCAAGATTGGTGCCAATCTGGAGGTTAGTGTGAAACAACGGTTGATTCAGATGTTGCATGATTATGTGGAAATCTTTGCCTGGTCTTACGAAGACATGCCTGGGCTGGATACCGACATTGTAGTTCATCACCTTCCTACCAAGGAAGAATGCCCTCCGGTAAAACAGAAGGTCCTCCGTATGCGTCCAGAGATGTCCGAGAAAATCAAAGCTGAGGTTATGAAACAATTTGATGCCGGTTTTCTAGCAGTGACTTCTTACCCACAGTGGGTTGCCAACGTGGTTCCAGTGCCGAAGAAGGATGGTAAGGTCCGAATGTATGTTGATTATAGGGATTTGAACAGGGCGAGCCCCAAGGATGACTTCCCTCTGCCTCACATCGACGTTCTGGTTGACAATACTGCTCAACATAAGGTATTCTCCTTCATGGATGGGTTCTCAGGTTATAATCAAATCAAGATGGCTCCGGAAGACATGGAGAAGACCACTTTTGTTACTCAGTGGGGCACCTTTTGTTAGAAGGTCATGCCTTTTGGGTTGAAAAATGCTAGGGCAGCCTACCAACGTGCCATGGTTGCTTTATTTCATGACATGATCCATCATGAGATCGAAGTGTACATCGATGATATAATTGCAAGGTCCCAAACTGAGGAGGAACACCTTGACCATCTGCAGAAGCTGTTTGACCGTCTAAAGTTGTACAAGCTGAGGTTGAACCCGAACAAGTGCACCTTTGGGGTGAGATCTGGAAAACTATTGGGTTTCGTCGTGAGCGACAAAGGTATTCAAGTGGACCCTGCCAAGGTGAAAGCCATACAAGAGATGCCAACTCCCAAGACAGAGAAAGAAGTCAGAGGCTTTCTAGGACGGCTGAACTATATTGCCCGATTCATCTCACATCTAACTGCTACCTGTGAACCAATCTTCAAGCTGCTGAAGAAAGATCAAGTAGTATGTTGGAATGATGAATGTCAGGCCGCTTTCGACAGAATCAAAGAGTATCTCCAAGAACCACCCATCCTTATGCCACCGTTTGAAGGGAGACTTCTAATTCTATACTTGACAGTACTGGACAACTCAATGGGGTGTGTGCTGGGGCAGCATGACGAGTCTGGCCGAAAAGAGCACGCCATTTATTACCTTAGCAAAAAGTTTACCGACTGTGAGACCCGATACTCACTGCTCGAGAAAACTTGTTGCGCTTTGGTATGGGCTGCTCGCCGGCTGAGACAGTATATGTTGACTCACACTACTCTGTTGATTTCAAAAATGGATCCGATCAAGTACATATTCGAAAAGCCTGCTCTGTCCGGAAGAATAGCAAGATGGCAAATGATCTTGACAGAATACGACATCCAGTACACGACTCAGAAGGAAATCAAGGGAAGTGTATTGGCAGACCATTTGGCACACCAAGCAGTGGATGACTACCAATCTATGAACTTTGAATTTCCAGACGAGGATATCATGGTAGTAACTGATTGTGAAGTACCTGGACCGGATGAAGGACCTGAGGAAGGATCCCGATGGTCTATGCACTTTGATGGAGCCTCAAACGCTTTGGGTAACGGTATTGGAGCTGTGATCATATCTCCAAAAGGCACTCATACTCCACTCACTGCCCGACTATGTTTCACCTGCACCAACAACATGGCGGAGTATGAAGCATGTATCATGGGTCTTCAAGCTGCAATTGACTTAAGGATCAAGTTTCTGAGTGTCTTCGGAGATTCCGCTCTCGTGATCAATCAGATCAAAGGCGAGTGGGATACGAAACACCCAAATCTTATTCCCTACAAAGAGTATGTGTTGACATTGATCCCCCATTTCGAAGATATAACTTTTAAACACTTCCCAAGAGAGGAGAATCAGTTGGCGGACGCGTTGGCTACGATGTCTTCTATGTTCAAAGTCAAATGGGACAACGAGGCTCCCTGGATCATTATCTGGAAGTTGGACGAACCTGCACATTGCTGTGATCTTGAGGTTGAAGAGGTAACTGAAAAACCTTGGTATCATGAAGTGAAGAGGTACTTGGAAGCTCAAGAATACCCCGAGGGTGCATCCATAAATGACAAAAAGTTTCTGAGAAGATTCGCTGCAAAGTTCTTCCTCAGCAATGGCATTCTCTACAAGCGAAACCATGATTCAACCTTACTGCGTTGTGTGGATAAGACTGAAGCAGAAAGGATCATGGCAGAGCTACATGAAGGTACCTTCGGAACACATTCCAGTGGGCATACTATGGCAAAGAAAATCCTTCGGGTAGGATATTTCTGGTCCACAATGGAAGCCGACTGTTACCAACATTCTCGGACATGTCACAAATGCCAGATATATGCAGATAAGGTGCACATTCCTCCAGTACCTCTGAACGTCTTGACAGCACCTTGGCCTTTTGCAATGTGGGGCATTGATATGATCGGCAAGATCAGACCTACGGCATCCAACGGGCATCGCTTCATCCTGGTAGCGATTCATTACTTCACAAAGTGGGTTGAAGAAGCTTCTTATGCTACCGTAACCAAGAACGTCGTGGCACGGTTCATTTGGCATAACCTGATCTGTCGATACGACGTACCTGAGAGGATCATTACGGACAACGGTACTAATCTCAACAACAAAATGATCACTGAGCTCTGCGAGCAATTCAAGATACAGCACCACAACTCTTCTCCTTACCGACCGAAGATGAATGGGGTTGTAGAAGCAGCGAATAAGAATATCAAGAAGATTGTGCAGAAGATGACAGTGACCTACAAAGATTGGCATGAGATGTTACCGTTTGCTCTTCATGGGTACCGTACCTCCGCACGAACGTCAACAGGGGAAACACCCTTCTCCTTGGTCTATGGCATGGAGGCAGTCTTTCCTATTGAAGTCCAGATACCCTCTCTCCGGATAATGAAGGATGCAGGTTTGAGCGAAGATGACTGGATCCAGACTCGACTTGATCAATTAAACCTCATTGACAAAAAGAGACTCACCGCTATTTGTCATGGTCAAACGTACCAAAAACGGATGATTAGGGCATTTAACAAGAAAGTCAGACGACAAGAGTATCAAGTCAGAGACCTGGTAATCAAGCGTATCATCCTTCCTCAAAGTGATCCCAGGGGCAAATGGACCCCTACGTACGAAGGGCCATTTGTGGTTAAACATATCTTCTCAGGAGGAGCTATGATTCTAACCACCATGGATGGTGACGACCTTCCTCACCCCGCCAATGCAGACATAGTAAAAAGATACTACGCATGATTAAAGACCCGCTAGGTTGACACACCTAGGCAAAAATAAGGGCTTCCCGCTGATCCAAAAGGGTTCGGGCAAAAATAAGGGATGAAATGAAAAAAATTTGTACACCCGGCAAGTCGAAAACCTGAAAAGGCGGCTTGGGAAAAATGGGTATCCCGGTGGACCGAAAACCCGAAAGGGCGGTCCAGGAAAAAGTTAGGGATAAGCGTAATATTATGTCTCATTGGATCACCCTGCATCCAGAATTCGGTATCAACTATCCGGTTCAAACGGCATCGATCAATCAGCTTCATCTTCAACCGAGCAGCAAAGTGATGAGACGCTTGAAGACATAAAGGCGATAGCAGAGTTGAAACCCAGTAGGATTATTATTCATATAGCTATTTGGTTTTCCTTTTCACAAAATGTATAAACTCTGTTGTTCGGCGGCGTTCTCTTACTAGGACGTCAGCCTCTTGTACACAAAACACCTATTTACAGGCAAATTCAAAAATCAATACAAATTCACTTTTCCAGACAAATTGCCAATTGTTTTTCCTTTATCTGTTTTGTTTTGCAAAGAACGTCCAATGTTCATTTTTGATATATGCATTTGACATTAATTGCTGATCATAAATATTTGCACGCGAAACAAAGGATTAATTACAGGTGACATCAGAAACAGGGGCAATAATGAGTTGTCTAAGCGATCTAGTTGCTCTGTCCACCAAGGTACCAAGGTAGGTTCGGCTGAAGAATGTAACTAGGATACCTTCACTCCCCGCAGGGTAAGGCAAGATTCAACAATTCTCCCCGAGCAGAGTTGGTCTCCCATCAGCCCTGAAAAGGCACACTATCTCCAGCAAGTCAGCGACACTCTCCCCAAGCAGAGTTAGCCTACAGTCAGCCTTATGGAAGTTGGGTATCCCCAGAAAATCTCAATATTCCCCAGCGGAGTATACATATGTTCCTAAGCAAGCATCCCCAGCAGTCTTGATCTAAGATTGTTCCCCGGTGGAATACCAGACACACCAGTGGAGCCACTTCCCCAGTACAGTCCAAAGTTTCCCCAGGAAACTTGAATTATCCTCCCCAGTAGATTCTGGAAGCTTATCCCCAGTAGATTCTGGAAGCTTATCACCTGCAGAGTACGATCGCGCCTCCCCAGCTTTGTTCAAAGGTTATTCCCCACCAGGGCTTATAACTGGGTTATCCTCAGCTAATTACCACGAAAAGATCGTCCTCGGCGAAGTTCTTCCTACCCCCAGCGGAGTTCATCAAATTCCCCAACATAACTTATCAACGGAATCCCCAGCGGAGTTCTCATCGTTAAAATCTCAGCGAAGCATCTCTTCCCACAGAGTAATTCCCCGCAGAGTAATCTCTTCGCCAAGTTTATTCCCCAACGGAGTCCTCTTCTCCTACCGGTTTATTCTTGCAACCATCATCCCCAGCGGAAATGAAGAACTCTACTCTTCAACATCAGCCCAGGATTCAACTTCCCGGCATTCGTCAAGGATTTATTTTCCTAGAAGAAAATACATTCATAAACATTACATTATCATACACCATGACGCATGCATATACACATCATATCACACAATCTCATTTATTCTTGAGACCATCATGACATCATGCATTTCATACATCATGACATTGCATACAACTGATGTTTTGCCTTTTCAGGAAAAAGGTCAATCCAAAGATAATTACTATCAACCGTCGCAATTCCAGATTCGATTCCTGTATCTAGCCAGGGCATATCTGTAAGTAACTGATTGTAGATTCGACACCTGTATCTAGCCAGGGCATGTCTGCATGAAGAGTTTAGAGATTCGATTCCTGTATCCAGCCAGGGCATATCTGTAGACGACCGATTCCAGATTCGATTCCTGTATCTAGCCAGGGCATATCTGTGAGTAACTGATTGTAGATTCGATTCCTGTATCCGGCCAGGGCATGTCTGCATGAAGAGTTTAGAGATTCGATTCCTGTATCCAGCCAGGGAATATCTGTAGACGACCAATTCCAGATTCGATTCTTGTATCCAGCCAGGGCATATCTGTGAGTAATTGATTGTAGATTCGATTCCTGTATCCGGCCAGGGCATGTCTACATGAAGAGTTTAGAGATTCGATTCCTGTATCCAGCCAGGGCATATCTGTAGACGACAAATTCCAGATTCGATACCTGTATCTATCTAGGGCATATCTGTGAGTAACTGATTGTAGATTCAACACCTGTATCCAGCCAGGGCATGTCTGCATGAAGAGTTTAGAGATTCGATTCCTGTATCCATCCAGGGCATATCTGTAGACGACTAATTCCAGATTCAATTCCTGTATCTAGCCAGGGCATATCTGTGAGTAGATTCAATTCCTGTATCCAGCCAGGGCATATCTGCAGGAAGAGTTTAGAGATTCTATTCCTGTATCCAGCCAGGGCATATCTGTAGATGACCAATTCTAGGTTCCATTCCTGTATCCAGCCAGGGCATATCTGTGAGTAACTGATTGTAGATTCGACACCTGTATCTAGCCAGGGCATGTCTGCATGAAGATTTTAGAGAGTCGATTCCTGTATCCAGCCAGGGCATATCTGTAGACGACCAATTCTAGATTCGATTCCTGTATCTAGCCAGGGCATATCTGTGAGTAACTGATTGTAGATTTGACACCTGTATCCAGCCAGGGCATGTCTGCATGAAGAGTTTAGAGATTCGATTCCTGTATCTAGCTAGGGCATATTTGTAGACGACTAATTCTAGATTCGATACCTGTATCTAGCCAGGGCATGTCTGCATGAAGAGTTTAGAGATTCGATACCTGTACCTAGCCAGGGCACGTCTGTAAGCAACCTTTTGAAGTTCCGGATTCGATTCCTGTATCCAGCCAGGGCACATCTGTGAGCAACTGATTGTAGATTCGACACCTGTATCCAGCCAGGACATATCTGCATGAAGAGTTTGAAGATCAACACCTGTAACAGGCCAGGAAACCATCTTTCTTTCTCAAAGTACGCAAGTTCTCGCTAAGGAATCTCTTACGCGATCGACACCTTCCGATGGCATCTATAAGCCCATCTCCACAACTATCCATCACATTTCCAAATGGCATCTATAAGCCCATTCCCGACAAAGTTCTGTCACATCTCCAGATGGCATCTATAAGCCCATCCCCCTATCCACCATCTTTCCAAAATGGCATCTATAAGCCCATTCCCGCCATCACACTACTGATATTCCACTATGTGAGTGCAAGTTTCTGGGCACTCTAGTGTTCAATCATCTTCCACCTTCGGATCACAAAAGGCACACAAGCCAATCTACATCCTCAGGTCTAAGAAGATTGAACAGGGGCAACTGTTGTACCCCAAAATTTTCCCTCCCATATTCTTCAAAGTTTTGACAAGCATCATCTCAATTTGCTCAAGTCTACTCAAGGGTTGCACAGTTCAAACACCCTCCTAAGCCAGTCAAAATTAGGGTTTTGGTTCTTGCAAGGAAGTTGAGGTTTTCAAGGGCTCAATCAAATCCCACATGCCTATAAACATTGTCAAGCATCTACATGCCAAGTTTCAAGGCTCACAAGGTCAAGTTGCACAGTCAAAAACCCTAATTGCTTCACAATCAACTACAGGGGCAAAATGGTCATTTGGCAGTCAAAAGTCAAAATTTTTTATCAACATCTTATTTTTAAGCCACAATCATCATTTGATCAAGTCTTGATCATGATTCCATAAGAATGGCTCAAAAATCATCAAGATGCAAAAGTTTCCATTTTTGGACAGTTGAAAAGTCAACTGTAACTTGACCAAGGCATAAATTTTTCATGGTTCATCAGAAAAATCCCATCCAATGCTCATTTTGAAGGAGATGACATTTCCTACAACTCATATTCACATTCCAAGTCCAAGAAATGCTCTCACAAAAAGTTATCAATTTCAACATTATAGGTCATTTTCAAAAGTCAACAAAAAAGGCATTTTAAGTCAAAGACCATAACTTGAGATTGGTAAATTCAAATGACATGGGACCAAAGGCATTGGTTAGAGGACTTCAAGACCTTTCCAAAATGTCCAAGAACATGTTCATATGATCAAAATTTAGCAAGATATGCATTTGAGAAGTTGGGAAATTTTTGTGAAATGGCAAAAGTCAACTATCCTTGAAACTTCAATTTTTGACAAAAGGGCCCATTTTCTTCCACTTGATTCAGCCTTGTCATGCCACCCACGTGTCCCATGATTAATTTCAAGACCAAACATTTATTTTTTCATTTTTATTTAATTTTTATGGATTTAATTCATTTTAATCCATAATAATTCAAATAAAATCAAAAAAAAATAATTAAATGGCATCTTTGTGGTTTGAATGGCTTTCATACAGCATATTCCAACTACCAATTTCGTGCTAGGCTATTTTGAGCACAAAATCATGGTTTTGTTTCAAACTTGGAAAGTCCTTTAATGGTGTTAAAGCAAAATCCAAAAACTTAATTGCAATGGATCCCAAGCTCATAATGTGACCTAATTTCATTCACATGTACATATGCAAGCAAGCCAAGCCTTATTCACGACCTGAAAACTGCACAAACGGCCATTACCATATTGAAAAAAGTCAAAGAAATTTTGAAACTGAATTCCACCTTAGAGGCCCTTTCAAGGAGATTTAAAGATTCAGACCTATTGCTGGAAGCTTCAGGAGTGATTTGGGATCAAAACCACTTGCTAAAACTCAAGGAAACGCCCAGAACAAGTCACACGGTTTGGTTTCTTTTCCATAATCGAAGCTCATAATTCCTGCATATTTAATGGATTTTTTTGTATGCTTTGCATTGCTCTAACCCTTCTGAAGCTTTTTGTATAAGACAATTCCATTATAGTGTCCTAAAACAGGAAACGCCATTGTTGAATTTTAGGTTTTCCAAGCTCTCAATTTAGGGATTTACAGCATAAGCAAAATCAGAACCTCTCATGGCTATGGTTAAATTCGTCAGGATGAGACGAACACGTTCTTACCCTCGCGCCCTTTTTATATGTGCTACACGTCTAATCGCTATTATTGGCATTTGCAGTTTGTGGGGGTTTAAAACCCCCGCTAATTGTTTTGTTTTTACAGGAAAAAGGAGGAAGACGAAGTACGTGCTTGCATCCGATTGGCTCATTCAAATAACATGCGCGCGTTTTGTAAAATTCCAGCATAAGCGTTAGTTTCTTATATTATATTTATTGCATATTATATTAACAAGATGCAGCGTTTGGTGTAGTGGAGGAGGACGTGTATGGCAATCAATGGGACCTGGGTTCGATCCCAGGTCCCCCCCCAAAATTCCATATCATTTTTTCTAATGCGTTCTTGTGTAGGTTTCCAAATAAGTGAACACCATAAACCTCATTCATCCAAACGTCAAGTGTCTCAAAGGACAGATCCAAAGGCCAAAAGTTGAGGAACATCATGCTCCTGGTCAACCCATGCTCCAGGCAATTTTCAAAAGTCAAAAAGGCTTGAGACAATGGGCCTAAATTCTAGATTCACCTCCCTAAGGGTCCAACACCCCCTGGGTTCTTATTTTCTTTTCCTTTTTCTCTTTTTATTTTCTTTTCTTTTATAATTTCCCTTTTATTAATTATTAGTTTTATTAATTATTTAATTAACCTAAATTATTTATTTTCATAAAATCAGAAAAAATCAAATATTTTATTCACTTAGTTTTATTATTTTTGTAAATAAATTCTAACATTAATTAACTTAGTTGTTTAATTAGGTTTAATTTTAATCTTTTCACAATAAATAAAATTAATTTAGAATTAGGTCTTTCTTTTGACAACTTTTAATTCCTTTTATTTTATTTTCATTAAAAATATAAAAAAACACAAAAACATTTTTTTTCTTCTTTAATTAAATAATTAATTAGTTTTAATGTTTAATTTAATTCTAAAAAGGGTCAAAACCCTAAGACGTTCCCGATTAAATTTCTATTCGCGCGTATTTATTTCTTTTGATTATATTTATGTATCTGTACAGAGTATGTAATAATTAATTAGGATTTTATCGCCTTATTTAAATTCTCGCACTTTATTTTCCAAAACGGGTTTTTGTTTTTGGCAATGTATAGACCCACGCCTTGTAATAGCTAGATTTACTTTTCCGCACTTTATTTCCTGCAAACCATTTAACTGCTAATATGCGTGCAAGAATGTATGTAAAATAAAATCAATCCGTAGCTCACAAATAACATGTACAAAATAAACATTAACATGAAACAACACACATGCACATACCACTCTTAGGGTACGCCTCGCCGGTTGCCTCGAACGTGGTCATCAAGTATAGGGTGTCTTAGAGGTCGCCCTCCTGTCTAAGATCCAGTTGCCTCGAAACGGTTGCCTCGGATAAAAAGGATCTAGGACGTTAGGGTTACTTCTAAGGTGTCCTACTATTGCTTCAGTGACCACACTGTCCCTTATAATCGAATTGACCCGAATACCTCCAACGATGGTGCTACCTACCTCTCAATGGTGGGATAGCACTATCTAAAAGACTCTTACACAGCCTAATTCCTTAGGGTAGGTAGAATTTCTCTTAAGTACTTGCTCTTTTCAAAACAAACAAAATACTTTTCACACCTACACTTTCTAAAAGTTTTCAAACAAATTTTTCATACACTCTTGAGGACAGATACAAGAGTTACTTAGAAATTTTTCAAACGAAACTTTTTCAAAACCCACACACACTTGAAAAGCAAACAATTTTTGAAAACATAAGAGCAAGTACCTAAGAGCCCGTGGATAACCACGGATAGAAAGGGTGCTAACACCTTCCCTTTCTATAAATCTACCTCCCGAACCGAGAAACATTCTCGAATAAGGAATTTTGCTGTGCTTTTGTCCTTTCCATGTTGGAGAACATAAAAGACGGTGGCGACTCTTGCTTACCGCGACATTTCGCGAAACCAGCTAAAAACAGTCAGTTCTATTTCCACCGATCACAAAGAGAAATCAAGAGAAGCAACTTAATGACCTAGATCCTAACGTATACCCCACTTATAATTCCCAGTAGAGTCGCCAGTTTTGTGATACGGTGGCAGAACCGACTGTTTTTACTTGTTTGTGTTTTGCGTTTTTTGTTCGCAAAATGTCGTGGTAAGCAAGAGTCGCCACCGACTTTTATTTCATCCAATCATGGAAAAGGAAAAAGAATAAAAAAACCTTTTTTCGAGATATTCTGAGTACGGGGGGTAGATTATAGAAAGGGAAGGTGTTAGCACCCTTTCTATCCGTAGTTATCTACGGGCTCTTAGGTACTTGCTCATTTTTCAAATTGCTTGTATGTGTTTGTCTTGAAAATGTTTTACTTCGTGATAACCCTTGTATCAGCCCTCAAGGATGTGACGAAGTTTGTTTTGAAAATTTGTTTTGAAAGGTGTTTGTGTGAAAAAATTTCATTGAGGAAGTACTTAAGATTCTACCTACTCGAAAAAAGATTATTCGTTCTCGTTTCCTTTAGACAGAGCTATCCTACTATTAAGGAGTAGGTAGCACCGTCATTGGAGTTTTAAGGGACATTTGAAAGGGACGAGTACAATCACTAAAGCAATAGTTAGAAAACTTTAGTAGTAACCCTAGAGTCTTAAGATCTTTCCGAGGCAACATTTCTGAGGCAACATTTCCGAGGCAACATTCGAATGGGACGTTTGATCTTTTAGACAGGAGGGCAACTATTAAAATCTCCTATGCTTAATGACTGTTTACCAAAGGCAACCGAAGTGAGGTAAACCCTAGGAGTGAAATATGTGCATATGTGTTGTTTCAGTTATTTAATCTTTGCACATTTGGTGATCTACCATTTTAAATTTCAAGCATTCTTTTCATACAATCCTATTAGCCATGCATCTAGACAGTTAAAGATTGCGGGAATTTAAAGTGCGAGAAATAAACCTAGCTATTACAAGGCTTCGGGGAGGGGGAATAATTACATAACCAAAAATCGGGGATTTAAATAGTAAATAAAAACCCTAGGTTAACTATTACAAACCCTGAACAGTTACAAAATAATGGATAAATAATTAACAAGCGCGCGACAAATTAAATGCGAGGACACTTAAAATAATCTAAAACCCTAATTCGAGAGAAAAATATTTTTTTGGATTTTTATTTGAGAAAATGTTTAATTGCAAACTAATTAAATCTAATTTCTAATTGTTTTTAAATTATAAAAGAATTTAAATTAACCTAATTTTCTAATTAAATAATTCCAAGAAAAATAAAATATTTTGTGCAAAAAGATTTTTGTATGTTTTTTGGTTTTTTTATTTTAGAAAAGAAAAAATAAATTGTAAAATTAAAACCTAGGTTCTATTTGATTTTAAATGAAACAAAAAATTAAATTTACCTAATTTACTAATTAAATTAAATAATTTATTATTATTAAAAAAATGCTTTTTTTGTGCTTTTGTAATTGGTTGATTTTATGATTTTTAAAAAAAGTAATTAATTTAGTGGGAAAAAAATAATTAAACAAAATAATTGAAATAAAAGAAATAAAATGAGAAAAAAGAATATGGGCTTGTGTTGTTAGCAATTCTGGGGGGTGAGAATATGAATTTCCAAGCCCATTAAGCTCCAAGCCCAGTCAACCACGCTGGATCATGTGTAAGCATTGACTTGAGGTGTACCAAGGGCATTCAGGGGAGAAGCGTTAGATCTGGCTAGCATTGCATCTAGTGGTTGGGCGTTGAGGTTGCATGGAAGGCATGTGAGGGAGTGGAGCATTGGATTTTCCTGAAATAAATAGGAAAATAATAAAATGCACACGCCTGGGATCGAACCCAAGACGTGTGCATCAAAGGTGTGCCTCTCAACCATCTGCGCTGCTGGTTCTTTTGTTAATATATAAACGAAATATAATATAATACAAAAACCGCATGATAACCAAAGAAACGCGCGAAATTCAAATCAGCCGATCATGGGCTGCCACGCATCATCTTTTTCACTGCTACCGTCGTCTTAGGTTAAAGACGTATACCTACGGATGTTTGTTGTACTACAGCCCCTGCAAAATTCAAAAATCTCATACAAGCATGATAAATTAATTGTGATGGTACCAATCAACTCGTCTTGGTCTCACGAGTATCATGGTACCTATTTCATGGCCCAATTTTTCCTGTATCAGAAATCCCCAAATCGTGATCTTAAACCCTAACAATGGTGAATATGGATTCCTGCACTGTTAGTACAATTAAGTGATACAGAAAGATTGCAAACACGATTATGAACAAGAATATATGGATAGAATAGATTTATCATGCGTAAAACATAGAAATCGAACTTGAGTTTGGGAGGAAAACCGTGATGTGTCTAGGCGATGATTCTTGACGTTTTGAAGGCTGCAAATGATGTTGTTGGCTTCAGGAAATGTCCAGGAAGTGATTAGCAGTGTTGGAATGGCCTGAATTGATCTCTAAATGCAAAAACGATCCAGCACTTTTTATCACTATTTTGGAACTTTGTTTTGTGTTTTCACGATTGCTCAACCTCTTCTTTTGATCTGCAATTGTTGTTTACATATAGTAGACTGAATTAGGTCAATAAAATTGTATCATATCTTTGAGAATTATGAAAATGTGATTTGATTTGATTCATGTATGATTTCTTTCTAAAACAAGCTTCAATCCAATCATTTCCAACCCTAATGAGTCTTGCACGAATTGATCATCATGCTAGTTGTACATGGACTCCAAATGTGCACAAAAATCCCAAAATTTGATTTGTTTTCATTATTTTACCATTTAATTTAATTTATTTTGATTTAAATGAATAAAAAATAAAAATAAATGATAAAAGTAATAAAATAATAAGTGAAAAAGCTCAGGGGTCGTGGGTCCTATTAGAAACATGTTTCAAGCAAGAAAACATGGGCCCCTTTGGAAAAAATGCAAATTTGATCAATGTTGACTTTTGACAACTTTCCAAAAATTGCCAACTTTGACAATGCATATATCTCTCAATTTTGTCCCTAGGAGGGTGTTCTTGGACTTTTTAGAAAGCTTAGGATGTCCCCTAAACAACCCTTTTTGTTTCATCTCAATTGGATCTTCCATGTTCATGTATGACGCTTTGACCCAAAATGTGTTTTTGTTGACTTTTCAAAAGGAACTATAATGTGAAAATTCATATCTTTTGATGAGTGCATATTTTGAACTTGTGGGATGAAGATGAATTATAGGTAACTGCATCCTTTTGAAAATTATCCTTAGATGGAAAATTTCTCATAAAGTATGAAAAAGTTATTCTTGGTCAAAGTTGGGTTGACTTTTCCTGCAAAACCCTAATTTAGCAACTTTTGGGATTTGATGAATTTGGAGCATTCCTTGAGGAATCATTATCAATCCTTGATCAAATGATGAAAGTCACTTCAAAATGTGGATGTTGACCAAAAATCTTGAAGTTTGACTGTATGTGGGTCACAGTTGACTTTTGACCTAATGTAGTCAATTCCCAAGCATCTGAGTAGTTGACTGAGAAAACTTCTTGTGCAAGGCATGAAACTTGACATGTAGGGTCTTGAGAACATATTAAGACCATGGAGAGCATATGAGGCCTTTGTGGTTCACCCATCTTGATGAAAATAGAAACCCTAATTTTGAGGTACACTGCCTTATGAGAGAGTTTGTCTGGTCAACTCTTGGGCAACCTTGAGTAAATTGAGGATCTTAAAGGACATGTGTTGAGTAAAATGAGAGGGAAAATTTTGGGATACAACACCAGGCTTCACAGCAATTTTGGAGATAGAAATGACTTTGTTGGCAACATCACTGGGGATTAAGGGTTGTGGCCCTCAGATTTGTAATAGTTTGAAAGGCAAACTCAAGCTGGAGAGGATAGACTATGCCGAGGAATTTCACTGTTTGTTGTTTGTTAGGGAAATAAACCCTATTGATGAATACTTGATGAACTGTTGACGAGGTGCGTTCTTTTTAGGAAGATATCCATAAGGCTTTTTCTTTTAGGACCAACTTAGCTGGGGAGAAAGCTGTCAAGGGATCGAGACTTTGGCTGGGTATTAACCTATGCAAAGAGACTTCATGGGTAACTTTGTTGAGGATTGGTTTATTGTAGCTGGTCTTGTGGGGATAATGCTAATGAAATAACTTTGTGGGAATATTCCATATATATTAAAGAGATGCTTGCTGCTACTTAGTAGGACACAGATGCCAAATAGTTTTAATTATTCCCATATGCATATGTCCGTTCAATTTTAGTCATTGGACAATTTTGCATTCAAAACAAAAAATAGAAAGTTTGCACTTCAAAGTATATTTGTATTGATATTTTGCCCATGAATAGGCGTTTTTTTGTACAAAGAGACGAAGATCCTAGTAAGAGGAAATCGTTGAAAGGAAAACAAAAATGGAAAACAAAAACAAATAGACATGTGGAAATGATCTCATTGCATTCCAACTCTACTATTGCCCTAATGTCTTCGAATTCCCTTTGTCGTTGATAGAAGTTGATTGGATTGATCTTGGACCGTTTGAACTCGGACCTTGGTGATAAAGTCGACTATGGTGATTCCACGGGACATAGTCATATGCTTTCAATGCTTAATTTTTTCCTGGACCTCCCTTTCGGGTTTTCAGCCCACTAGGATACCCATTTTTTCCCAAGTCTCCCTTTCGGGTTTTCAACTTGCCAGGTGTACAGTATTGTGCATATATCCCTAATTTTTTCCCAAACCTTTTGGTTTGCCGGGAGCCCTTATCTTGCCTAGGCGTGTCAACCTAGTGGGTCTCTTATGCGTAGTATTTTTTAACTATGTACGTGTTCACAGGATGTGGGAAGTCTTCACCATCCATGGTAGTCAGCATCATGGCACCACCAGAGAACACTCTCTTGACAACAAATGGTCCTTCGTAGGTGGGAGTCCATTTGCACCTGGGGTCGCTTTGTGGCAGAATGATGCGCTTTATCACCAATTCACCAGCTTGATATACTTGAGGCTTGATCTTTTTGTTGAAAGGCTTGATCATGCGTTTTTGGTACATCTGACCATGACAAATAGCAGCCAGTCGTTTTTCATCGATAAATTTCAACTGATCCAATCTCGTCTGAATCCACTCGTCTTCGCCTAGGCCTGCCTCACTCATAATCCTTAGTGAGGGAATCTGAACTTCCACTGGCAAAACAGCTTCCATGCCATAGACTAAAGAAAAAGGAGTTGCCCCAGTTGATGTCCTAGCTGAAGTATGGTAGCCATGAAGAGAAAATGGTAACATCTCATGCCAGTCCTTGTAGGTCACTACCATCTTCTGCACAATCTTTTTAATGTTTTTGTTGGTTGCTTCCACTACGCCATTCATTTTAGGTCTATAAGGAGAAGAATTGTGATGCTTGATTTTGAACTGAGTGCAAAGTTCGGTAATCATAGCATTGTTGAGGTTAGTCCCATTGTCAGTGATGATCCTTTCGGGAATACCATAGCAGCAGATGAGGTTATGTTTGATGAATCTGGCTACCACATTCTTTGTGAATGAGGCAGATGAAGCGACTTTGACCCATTTGGTGAAATAATCAATAGCGACAAGAATGAAGCGATGTCCATTAGAAGCAGTGGGTTTGATCTCCCCAATCATATCAGTGCCCCACGTTGCAAATGGCCACAGAGCGATCATGACATTTAGAGGGATAGGAGGCACATGGACCTTGTCAGCATATATTTGGCATTTATGGCAAGTTCTTGAATGTTGATGGCAATCAGTTTCCATCGTTGACCAATAGTAGCCAGCTCTCAGGATCTTCTTGGCCATAGTATATCTGCTAGAGTGGGTCCCAAAGAGAACATCGTGCATGTCTTCTATAATTTCCTCTGCCTCCTTATTGTCCACACATCGGAGTAGATTAGAGTCATGGTTACGCTTGGGAAATATTCCATTACTTAGGAAGAATTTGGCTGAAAATATTCGTAAGAACTTTCCGTCATTGATAGATTCTCCTTCAGGGTACTCTTGTGCTTCAAGGTATCTCTTCACGTCATGGTACCATGGCTTTTCTGTGTCAGTGTCAAGCTCGTAGCAGTGTGCAAGCTTGTCAAACCTTTCAATTGTAATCAAAGGAGCTTCATTATCCCATCTAACTTTGAACATAGAAGACATGGTGTCCAAAGCATCAGCTAACTGATTTTCTTCCCTGGGGAAGTGTTCAAAGGTGATCTCTTCGAAGTAAGGAATCAGAGATAGCACAAGCTCCTTGTACGGGATGGGATTAGGATGTTTAGTATCCCAATATCCTTTTACTTGGATAATCACTAGAGCGGAATCCCTGAACACATTCAGATGCTTGATCCTTAAATCAATGGCAGCCTTCAGACCCTAGATGCATGCTTCATACTCATCCATGTTGTTCGTACAATCGAAGCACATTCTGGAAGTGAATGGAGTGTGGCAAGCTTCAGGGGAGATGATCACAGCACCAATTCCGTTACCCAAGGCGTTAGAAGCCCCATCGAAGAAAATAGTCCATCGGGATCCCTGTTCAGGTCCGTCATACAGTCCAGGTTTCGTGCAGTCGATCACTAGCATGATGTTCTCATCTGGGAAGTCAAAGTTCATAGACTGATAATCATCAAAAGCTTGATGGGAAAAATGATTTGCTAATACACTCCCTTTGATGGCCTTTTACATTGTTTATTGAATTTCGTACTCAGTCAAGATCATTTGTCATCTAGCTATCCGTCCGGAAAGAGCAGGTTTCTCGAAGATGTACTTGATTGGGTCCATCTTAGAAATCAACAGAGTGGTATGAGTCAACATATATTGTCTTAGTTGGCGAGTAGCCCATGCCAGAGCGCAAAAAGTTTTCTCGAGCAGTGAATATCTGGTTTCACAGTCGGTAAACGTTTTGCTCAAGTAGTAAATAGCATGCTCTTTTCGGCCAGACTCGTCATGTTGGCCCAACACACACCCCATAGAATTATCTAGTATTGTCAAGTACATGATCAAGGGTCTTCCTTCAACTGGAGGCATAAGAATTGGAGGTTCTTGCAGATATTCTTTTACTTTATCGAAGGCAGCTTGGCATTCATCATTCCATCTGACTAATTGATCTTTCTTCAAGAGTTTGAAGATTGGCTCATAAGTAGCAGTCAAGTGAGATATGAAGCGGGTGATGTAATTAAGACGACCCAAGAATCCTCTAAATTCCTTTTCAGAGCGGGGGACTGGCATTTCTTGGATGACCTTTACCTTGGCAGGATCGACTTCGATGCCTTTACCACTGACAACAAAACCCAGAAGCTTTCAAGATCGTACTCCAAATATGCCCTTGTTAGGGTTCAACCTCAACTTGTAATTTTTCAACCTCTCGAATAGCTTGTACAGGTGATCGAGATGTTCCTCCTCAGTTTGTAATCTTTCAATCATATCATCCACATATACCTCTATTTCATGATGGATCATATCATGAAACAAAACTATCATAGCCCTTTGATATGTTGCCCCTGCATTCTTCAATCCAAACGGCATGAACTTGTAGCAAAAGGTTCCCCATTGCGTAATGAAAGTGGTCTTCTCCATGTCTTCGAGAGCCATCCTAATTTGATTATAGCCGGAGAAACCATCCATGAAAGAGAAGACTTTATGCTGAGCAGTATTATCGACCAAGACATCAATGTGAGGTAGAGGGAAGTCATTCTTGGGGCTTACCCTATTCAGATCCCTATAATCTACGCACATATGAACTTTTCTGTCTTTCTTTGGCACTGGAACCACATTGGCAACCCATTGGGGGTAACATGTCACAGCTAGGAATCCTACATCAAATTGTTTCATCACCTCATCTTTTATCTTTTCAGACATGTCAAGCCTCATGCGACGAACTTTTTGTTTGACAAGAGGACAATCTTCCTTTGTCGGCAGACGATGAACAACGATGTCGGTATCCAACCCTAGCATATCTTCATACGACCAAGCAAACACTTACACATAGTCATGCAACATCTAAACCAATATGCTTTGGACACTGCTTTCCAGGTTAGCGCCAATCTTAACCTCTTTCTTGTCTGTCTCGGTACCTAGATTGATGACTGCAACTGCCTCTTCGTGCAGTTGAATAGCCTTTTCCTCTTGTAATATAAGTCTGGCTAGTTCTCCCGGTATTTCACAATCTTCCTCGCCTTCGTCTTCGGCTTGGTTAATTGGACGTTCGAAATCATAGTCGGCAATAGTAGAGTCATTGGCAATGAGATCCAGAGTGGATGAGGACCTGCAAGAGTGTGTGTGTGTGCATGTAAGATACATGGCTATTTTGAAAAATGTATTTGAAGAAAAGAAAGACAATGAGCACAAAGATTTGGAATACAAAAGTCCAATGATTTGTATTGAATGATCATATGATAAGATGAACATATATAAATCCATTGACAAATGGACCAAAGTGCCCCGGGCTAGGCACATGGCTTAAAAGTCATTGTTTAATATTACAGACAAAATGTTCTTGAATTAAAAGAAAGCAATAAACAAGTGATTACTCCTCAATGAAGGAGATGGGAACAAAGTCCTTTGCTTACCAATTGTTGAGCTCCGTTGTAGTAGGGTATACCCAATCTTCAAATGCACACTCATCATCAGAATCACCCACAACATTGACTCCATGACTTCCAATACGGAGAGGGGGTTTCCCTGCACGAGCGCGTCTCACTTGCTTCTGAGCCTTGATAGTGAAACCCAAACCACACTTGTCCGCTTTGAATGGGATCTCTAGGAGTTGTCCCCAAGTATCGCAACTTCCTTCTTCGAATGCAGCACGAGCATCTTTAAGTGAAACCATCTTTGGCATGATCTTAACAGCTTTGGACACATCAGAGGAACATTTGGAAGTATAAATCATTGGCGGCACAACTTCAAAAGCCTAAAATGGGTTTTCTATAAATTCTCCATCCATATCCACATATTTGAACGAGTTGAGGTGGCTTACCATGAACTCCTCCTCACCACAGACAGTGACAATTCTTCCCTTGACCGGATACTTAAGCTTTTGATGAAGAGTTAACGTTACTTCACATGCTCCATGGATTCAAGGGAGACCCAACAAACATGAGTAGGCAGGACGGATATCCATGATGTAGAAAGTATAGATGAAAATATGTGAACCCACCTTGATTCGGAGGTCCACCTCTCCATGAACTATCCTTTTGGACCCATCGAAAGCCCTCACAATGATATCACTTGGCTTCAAAACTAGTCCTTCACAGTCTAAACGGTCCAAAGCTCCCTTGGTAGCACGTTTAAAGAAGAGCCAGTGTCAACCAGAACATGTGCTAAGGTAGTCCCCTTACATTCAACAGGAATGTGCTGAGCTTTATTATGGTTCTTTCCAAGTGGTGTCAGATCAGCATCCGAGAACCCTAAACCATTGGCGGCTGTCAAGCTTGCCACACAACTTTCAAACTGGTCAGTCGTGGTCTCATGAGGGACATGAGCCTTCTTCAAGAATTTGATTAATGCCCGAGCATGGGCATCGGAACAGAGTAGCAAAAATAACATGGAAATCTTGGAAGGGGTTTTCCCCAACTGCTCCACAATCTTGAAATTGCTCCTTTTTATAATTTTCAAGATCTCATCCATTTCAAGAGCGGAGGGTTCCCCATCAGCAATGTCTTTTGCAGGTATTTCTGTCTCAACAGGCTCAACTACCTTCTCCTTTCCCCTTGGGCCAGCACTAGGTTTAGCAGCGGTGATGCGGACAGGCGCCTTTGTAACAGTTGGTGGTGAGATGTTGGGTGAAAAGATTCTCCCAGTTCTGGTCACCTTACTAGAGCCAGTAATGTTACCAATGTAATCAGCTTCATTTTCTTCAATCCAAGCATCTTGCTTTATCCCATGGTAAAACACTTCAGCACCATAGTTCCATGGCACTGCTTTACTGGAACAGTATGGAATTGGCCCGGGGGAGGTAATTATCAGAGGAGTAATAGTCGATTCATTTGAAATCCTGATAGGACCCTTGGAGGAGATCCTAAGAGGCTTGTTTGAGATAGTTATGATGGAGAGATCTTCAATCTTATTGGTAAAACTTTTGGCAGGTGGAGTCTTCTCAAATAGAATCTCATGGCTATTCATCAGGAATTGAATGCCTTCCTTCATCCCTTCGCATCCATTGAGTTGTTTGGCACAGAAAACGCAGTACTTCAAACATCCATGGTAAAACTTTTTGATGATGTTTAACAGAGTAGTCAAGTCTTCGATGGAGGAAACAAAAATGGTATCTTCAACAACATTGACACCTTTGCCATGAATTGGCATAGGCACGGTGATTACATTAGGAGTTGGATGAGGAAAAAATTCAATGGTCTTGTTGTCTATTAAGTCTTGGATTTTATTCTTCAGTGCCCAGCATTGGTCAGTCTCATGCCCGAGATTATTTGAGTGATATGCACATTTGGCGTTCGAATTATACTTTGGTAAAGAGGTATCTGGATTGGCCGGAGGATCACGCAGTGTCACCAAATTAGCCTTTAGTAGGCGTTGTAAGGCTTGGGATAGAGACATGCCTATCCTTGTGAATTGTCTTGGTGGAGCCTGAAATTGTTGATGATTTGAAGATGGTCTTTGAGCAGGAGTTGGATTGGAAATTCGGACAATATTAACAGACAGACGGTCATCCTTCTTGGTACAGGCCCTTGCCCCATACACAACATTGATTTCTTTATTCATGGTAAAAGGTTTCTTTGTAGGATTGGAGGTGGAGGCAGATTCTATGGTAATCTTCCCGCTTTTGATGCCGCTTTCAACCCTTTCACCGGTTAAGATTAGCTCGGTGAAACCGGATGAAGAGCAACCAACCAACAAGTTGAAAATGGACCAGATAAAGTGCCCATAAACATGTCAACGTGCTCCCTATCAGTCAAAGGTGGTTGAACCCTACTAGCGAGATCTCTCCACTTTTGGGCGTACTCTTTGAACCCTTCGTTCTTACCCATTGTCATTTCTTGCAAATGAACTCTTGTGGGCGCCAAGTCGGCATTATACTGGTATTGGTGGTAGAAAGCGGTGGCTAAGTCTTCCCATGTATGGATACGGGAACCCTTCAATTGGTAAAACCACTCTAGTTGCGTGCCAGCCAAGCTTTCTTAAAGGAAGTGAACCCAAAGTTTCTTATCAGCGGTGTGCAATTGAATTTTGTGCACATAATATTTCATGTGAAGTTTTGGACAGGAAACCCCATCATATTTTGCAAAGACTGGTGTTGTACCCCAAAATTTGCTCTCTCATGTTTTCCAAAGTCTTCCCCTACATGGTTGACCAGAAACCCTTGCCTAAGGAAAAGGAAAATTTGTGAGTGGTGCTTTAAGTACATTTCGATTGGCATTCTGAAAGACCCTTCGATTGGTATTCTGAAGAAACCTTTCGATTGGCATTTTGGACAAGCACTTCGATTGGCATTCTGAGAGACCCTTCGATTGGTGTTCTGAAGGAGCCTTTCGATTGACATTATGGACAAGCACTTCGATTGGTATTCTGAAGGAGCCTTTCGATTGGCATTATGGACAAGTACTTCGATTGGCATTATAACAGTGTCCTTCGATTGGAATTCCAAAAGGTCCATTCGAAGAAGAATTCAAAGGGTCCATTCGAAGAAGCTTTCGAAGAGCATTCGAAGGAGGCCATCAGCCCATTCGAAAGGGAGCATTCGAAGGAGGCCATCGGCCCATTCGAAAGGGAGCATTCAATTACATATCATTCAAAATTCAAAAAGTGACAAGATCCCATGTGTTTGGCCAACATTACAAATTCTCATTCATGGCTTTCAAACGCATAATCAAGGTCATTTAAACCTTTGTCTTCATGTCCCCTCTACCCCCTCTATATAAAGAGATCACAAGTGTTGCAAAAAAGGAGGAGAACGAAAAAACATACAGAAAAAATAGAGAAAGGAAACATGGAGAACTTGGAGATACGCTGCCAAAGATCATCAGCACTTCCAGGAAGCCATACCCAATCCTTGCACAAGCCATTCCACACTCAGAACCACGGATCAAAGCACCTATGTTTGGTAAAAATAAATCTAATCTCAAACTCATTTCGATCTCTGATTGCATATTCACGTTATTATTGTTGTTTATGAATGATTTAATGTGATACATATAAGCTATAGCGTAAAGATGAGATTGTGCCATTGCTTGGGCACAATCCGAGTTTCTCCTTTGAATCCCAGGATAAAAAAAACACAGATCCAGATTCAGCGGGTTCGAATTGGGAGGAGATTCGAATCAGGGGGTAAAGTCCCCCCTGGACCTTTTAACATTTGTTTCGTTTTGCAGGAAACATATTCTCAGAATCCTGTTCAGAGTTTCGAAGCTTAGCAACTTAGCTTCGAACTGGATCCAGGACTTCCAGATCGAAGGATGACATATCCAGATCGAACATCCTCAGAGTGCAGCCCCTCATGCACCTTCGGTCAAGCCTCTTCGCTGGGTCGAAAGACAGCCCACACCTCTTTCGGCCCACGCCTCCAGAATCATATATTTTCTTGATTTACTGCCTGATTTCATTTTGTTTTGACCTTTTTATTTGTTTTTTTTAATCAACATAAAAATCATAAAAATAAGTAACTTAGAATTAGGATTTAATTTAGTTAATTATTTTAACTTATTTCCTTCAATTTTAAAATCAGTAGACTTAGGATTTATTTGAATTCAATCCTTTTCATAAACAAAAAATGCAAAAAATATTAGGTATGTTTTAGAGTTAATTTTAATCAGTTTTTTTTAATTAATTAAATTTGACTTAATTGAACAATTATCATTTTCACATAAATAAAATAAAACAATAAAAAGATTTTATTCTTAGGATTTTTAGAGGTTATTTTCAATTTTCGCGCGCGTTTATTTTATTGTAACGGCCTACTGGGATGTAATAGCTTGACTAAGACTTTTTACTGCTTTTATTCCCCCAATTTTTTGGACATGTAAATAATCCCCCTCCCCGAAGCCTTGTAATAGCGTAGGATTTACAATTCCCGCACTTTAAATTTCTGTACATATATTAACTGTTTAGATGTATGCTAACTAGGCTATGCATGACAAGATTAACTCTTAACTTAAAATCAACAGTAGCTCACCATGACATGCAAAGATAATATAACTGAAAACAATACACTCGCACATGCCACTCTTAGGGTATACCTCACTTGGTTGCCTCAAATGTGGTCATTGAGTATAGGAAGTCTTAGAGGTCGCCCTCCTGTCTAAAGATCAAAGTTGCCTCGAAACGGTTGCCTCGATAAAAATGATCTAAGACATTAGGGTTACCGCTAAAGCATCCTAACATTGCTTTAGTGACCACACGTCCCTTAAATCGAATTGACCCGAAAACTCCAACGACGATGCTACCTACTCCTCAATAGTGGGATAGCATTGTCTAAAGGACATTAGCACAATTTAATTCCTTTTCGAGTAGGTAGAGGTTCTTAAGTACTTGCTCCTTTTAAAAACAAAACAAACTTTTCGCACTTACACTCTCTTCAAAAACAAAACTCTTTTCAAAACCCACAATCACAAAGAAAAGCAAACTTTTGAAAACATAGTGAGCAAGTACCTAAGAGCCCGTGGATAACCACGGATAGAAAGGGTGTTAACACCTTCCCTTTCTATAATCTACCTCCCGAACCCGAGAAATATCTCGAAAAGGAATTTTTCTGTGCTTTTGTCCTTTCCTTGTTGGATAAAATAAAAGACAGTGGCGACTCTTGCTTACCGCGACATTTTGCAAAAACAAACGCAAAACGCGAACCAGCATTCCAAAACAGTCAGTTCTCGTTCCCACCGATCACAGATCTGACGACTCTGCTGGGGAAGTCTAATAAGTGGGGTATACCTTAGGATTAGTTCATCATATTTGCTTCTATTGTTTTACTTGATTGATTTATCTTTGTCCTGTTGTTTGGGTTTGAAATCCTCCACCCGGATTTGGGAAACATTCATAGATAGAAATACGTTGTGGAAACTGTGCAGGGTATACCGACACGGTTGAAGCAATAACTATATTAGTACGACATATTTGTGAGTACCGGTAGCCTTTGAGTCAATCAAAGAGAATACGGGGCCGCTGAGTGATGTCACTAAGCACTAATGACCTAGAACCTTACTTGACCATCTTGGCTTTTTTTAGGGGTAGTGAGATGACCGACTTTGGTGCAGTCCGAAGTTGGTAGATACTCGATACTACACTCATTGAGGGTTGTTTTCTTGGAATATTTTGGTCGCCAGTTAAGTGGCTAAACCCAAACAATGAACATAGAAAACAATCCAATGATATTGAGCTCCTTAGAACCCGGTTACTATTTATAGGACAGGTTTTGAGCCAACTAAACTCAAGAGGGTACTTACCTATGAAACCCCATGCAAGCCTAAACTTAAGGCTGTTTGTGTGACTTGTGTGCATTCAAATCTGAACTACTTGCACATTCTTGTTACCTGACAACATGAGTTCCTTGCAGGTTTTGTTTACAGTCCTTATCCAACAATTTGGATTTTATTGTAGGGCTTACTTACATCATCTCACACTTTTGCTTAAACGCATAGCATACACATCATAACATCATGCCTTAACATTTCTTTAACCATTTCAAGGATCTCAAGGGTCTGTGATGCAGGTTATGGTAAATCAAATGGTTAGCAAGGGGAAAAGGGGATTTATTTTCCTCTAGCCAACGCCATCTAGAGATCAAAACACGATAACTTGAGTCAGGGGCTATGACCCACTTGATATGGTGAGCTTGACTCTTGAAGAAGGACTCTCAGCAACATGAAGTTCCTTCAATCAAGCTACCAGATTCAGATCCTAACAGTTTCTTGTTTACCCCGCGACATCCTTGGAAACATTGCATACATATATCATATATATCATTGCATTACAGGTACCATTACAGGTTTCTCATCTTCTTCGCTGTTTATTTCAGCAATCATCATGTCTACTGAACCTTCAACCGAGCAAGCTATCAAGGCCCTCCAGGCCCAAAATGCCCAATTTCAAGAGTTGGTCATGAGCCTAGCTAAGGGTCAGCAGGACCTGAAGACCTTGATTCTGAAAGAGAGGAAGAAGAAGAAGAAGAGGACCATCCTGTTCAATACCGGACGCAGGTTTAGAAACGGGTTGCAGAATGAAATTGATCTGACCACCCCATCTGGAGGGAAAGACAACCCACAAGAAAGGAGGGCTCCTAGCCCTATGGTCTCTGACAACGAGACGGACTATGATGAAGAACAGTATCCTCCTGCTGAGGATAAGTACAAAAAGCTGGAAGACCGTTTGAACGCTATGGAAATACAGAAGGTGCCCGGTCTGGATTTCGGAGATCTGGGTTTATCATCTGGGGTGGTGATTCCCCATAAATTCAAGGCACCTGCTTTTGCCAAGTATGATGGAGCTTCCTGTCCAAAGCTGCACCTCCGGTCATATGTAAGAAAGATCCAGCCTTACACTGCTGACAAGAACTTGTGGATCCATTTCTCTCAAGACAATCTTTCAGGGACTCAGCTTGAGTGGTTCTATCAGTTGGACGGAGCCAGTATCCGCAGCTGGGAAGATTTGGCTACTGCATTTTACAGGCAGTATCAGTACAACTCTGACCTTGCTCCTACGCGTAACCAACTCCAGGGTATGTCAATAGGGACAGGTGAAGGATTTAAAGAGTATGCTCAAAAATGGAGAGACCTTGCTGGAAGGGTGCAACCACCTTTAGCTGATCGTGAACTTGTTGATATGTTTTTGGGGACCCTGTCTGGTCCATTCTTTAACCACTTGATCGGAAGCTCTTCAGCTGGGTTCACCGAGCTAATACTGACCGGCGAAAGGGTCGAAGCTGGCATCAAAAGTGAGAAGATCCAAGAAGCTACACCTTCTGATGCTCAGAAAAAGCCCTACAATGGGAAGAAAGAAGCCAATGTTGTGCACGGCCAGAAGAGGCGTAACCAGGCAGACTACCACCAATCCGTGGGGGCAGTGTTGATCTCTAATTCGGCACGTACACAACGACTACAACCACGAGATAATCAGCCAAAGGGGGAAAGACTTCAAAGGCAGATCACCCAAATCAACATGCCAATGCCACAAGCATTGCAGCTCATGTTGAAGATGAATCTGATTACGGTGATAAACCCTCATCCGAACCCTAAGACTTCTTCTCCTAACTACAACCCAGATGCAAGGTGTACTTATCATTCCGGTAGCCCGAGGCACGATACTAACGATTGTTGGGCGCTGAAATACAAGATTCAGAATATGATTGACGCTAAGGAGATCGAATTCGAGCCTCTTGAGACTCCCAATGTGATCACTGCTCCCTTGCCAAAATATGGCTAGGATTGAAAGCACTTTTGTTCATTTGAATTCTGAAGTTGTATTTTTCTTTGCTTATTCAAACAATTATTATCATGTCAAACTTTTTTTTTCATTAATGCATTACACGTGTCTGTTTTGAATTAATTGTTTTCTTTATGCTTAAATTGCTTCATATTTCCTTTTTGTGATGTTCAAACTCTCGATTAAAAAAAACTCTAAGCCTTTAGAGGGAGGATGACGAAAACGATACCACCATCTTTACAATATGCTTTTGAATAGACCCCGCTGACAAGGTACAAACATTGTTTCAAATCCTAAACAGTGGAGTTATAAGGAAGATAATCCCTAGTCAACCCCTTTGAGCCAAAGAAGTTGGAGTTTTTCTTTTCACGCAAAAATTAAAACCCTTAATTATAACCTGGGGCAGGGTAGTTTTCTCAGCTGATCCAGGTGCACAATGAATGGCATCAAAGGAGTCCTTCCAAAACAAAAGACAGTGATGGTTCCCTATAATCGTCAGGACATGCAGTCATTATCTCTCAAAATAAAAGCCCAATAAGTCAAAACCTATGAAGGAGACTTACAAAACTGGGGCATCCCGCTGACTGTGATCACAAAAGAAACAGTTCAGGAAAAAGACAGGGATAATAAAATCAAAAAGAAAGAGGTCCTGCAAACTCTTATAAAAATGACTGCCTGTTCAAAATAAATTGTCGGTATCCGAACCATCACCGGAATATCAGAGCAAAGACTCAAACAAGATCTAATGCACGATTAGCTGAGTTTAGGATCGAAGAACATCACGAAGAGCGGGTGGGTACAAATAAATTTTGAGCCTTTATCCTTTGTTTCTTAAACCGTGAACCAGGCCACGTTATAACCCTTAAAAGTCCTAGCTGAAGCATGGGTTAGTTTGAAAGCATACTGTTACAAAAGGTATCCTGACTCCTGTAGGGCTTGCTGTACATCCTGAGTTGGCATCACATTTTTCACTTGTTTTATTGAAATTGCATTTTCAAAAACTTCAAGACAGGCATAAGCTTTGCATTCTTAAATAACATTGTTTGCATATGACTATTTGTTCAAACAACAGGGAAATTCGCACGACGAATATCTAGTGAACAAAAACCTTCTCAATAAAAAGGGTCACCTCAAGTGGAAGAAACACTTCCAACCAAGGGGAAGACATGATCATTTTCCATCATCTGGGGCAGTCAAGTCAAGAGTCAAGGAATCTCTCAAGATGCCAAGTAGCCAGGGGCAGATCTCCATCTGAATCACTTGGGGCATTGGACATGAATTCCAGCAACGAATCTTGCATGATCAAACATATTCTGGTAGTATGACAACACAACACTACTGACAGTGACAACTCCGTACACTCTGAGAGCGTGGACATAGTCAAAAAATACTGCGCATAATCAAAGACCCGCTAGGTTGACTGGCCTAGGCAAAAATAAGGGCTTCCCGGCGAACCAAAAGGGTTCGGGAAAAAATAAGGGATGAAAATGAAAAATTGTACACCCAGCAAGTCGAAAACCTGAAAAGGCGGCTTGGGCAAAAAAGGGTATCCCGAGGGACTGAAAACCCGAAAGGGCGGTCCAGGAAAAAATTAGGGATCAAAGCGTACAACTATGTCCCGTCATCTCGTCACTTGCCTACCAGAAGAAGATTTGTCATTTCAATCGGAAGAGACCAAACACCTCATAGGTGGATATAATACTTGATCCACAGGACCTCCGCAGGCACCTTCTCTCGCAGAAACAAGGGCAATAAGAATTGTCCGAACTGTACAAGTTGCTCTGTCCACCAGGTACCAAGGTAGATTCAGCTAAAGAATATGGCTAAGATACCTTCACTCCCCGCAGAGTAAGACAGTAATGGTAGCTCTCCCCACTGAGACTTGCAACCATGAATGAATCAGCAACACCCTCCCCTAAGTAGAGTTGGTCTACCATCAGCCCTAAAAAGGTCGGGTATCCCCAGAAGGTCTTAATATTCCCCAACGGAATATAAAGACATTCTCCAGCAAGCGTAAGAGCATCTCCGGCAGTCTTAATATTCCTCGACAGAATATAAGAATGTTCCCTGGCGGAATACAAGATACCCCCAGTAGAGCCATTTCCCCAGCGCAGTTTAAAAAAGCTTCCCCGCCAGAGTCAAATCATCTTACCCAGTAGATTCTGGAAGCTTGTCTCCCCTGCAGAATACAAATGTATCTCCCCAGCCAAATTCAGAAGGTTATCCTCACAAGAGTCTGACTGGGTCATCCTCAGCAAGTTGCAACTGAAAGATCATCCCCAGCGAAGTTCTTTCTTTCCCCAAGCAGGACGTCTATCTTCAACAGATTCAATATCACCAGCAACGGTAATCCATCCCTAGCGGAGTTCATCATTGAAATCCTCAACAGAGCTTATCAATGGAATCCCCAGCGGAGTTATCGTTAAAATCACCAGTAGAACATCTCTCCCCCACAGAGTATTTCCCCTCGGAGTAATCTCTTCATCATGATTATTCCCCAACGGAGTTCTTTTCTCCTACAGGTTTATTCTTGCAATCATCTTCGTTCATCATCCCCAGCGGAAACGAAGAACTCAACTCTATTCTCCGACAGCTCCGGGATTTATTTTCCCCAGCTAAAAACATCACATCTTCATACATCATGACATGCATACGCATCATACAACACAAATCTCATTTATTTTGAGAACATCACTGCCTGATGCATATCATGCATTGCATAAAACTAACGTTTTACCTTTTTCAAAAAAAGGTCAATCAACAGAAGGCTACCATCAACCTTTTCAAGTTCCAGATTAATACCTGAAACCAGACAGGACAATTATCCACTTGACCGTCATGAAGCAACCCTACACCGGTTCCTTCTCAAATTCAGATGTAGTTTTACACAGACTCATCATGACGCAACCCTACGTCGGTTCCTTCTCATTTCCAAGATGAAGTTTTACACAGACTCATCATCAGGCAACCCTACACCGGTTCCTTCTCAATTCAGATGAAGTTTTACACGGACTCATCATCAGGCAACCCTACGCCGGTTCCTTTTGATTTCTAAGATGAAGTTTTACACGGACTCATCATCAGGCAACCCTACACCGATTCCTTCTCTTTCCAAGATGAAGTTTCACACGAACTTATCCCAAAGTAACCTTACCCAGGTTCCTCCTGAAGTTTTACACGAACTCATCCCAAAGTAACCTTACCCAGGTTCCTCCAGAAGTTTTACACGGACTTATCACAAACTAACCTTACCTAGGTTCCTCCTGAAGTTTTACACAAACTTATCCCGAAGTAACCTTACCCAGGTTCCTCCTTACAATTTCCCAATGCAGTTTTACCTAAACTCCTCATGAAGCAGCCTTACCTAGGTTTCTTCTCGGTTCAGATGCAGTTTTACCTAAACTCCTCATAAAGCAGCCTTACCTAGGTTTCTTCCCAGTTCGGATGTAGTTTTACACGGACTCATCATCAGGAAACCCTACACAGGTTCCTTCTCAATTTCAGATGCAGTTTCACACGGACTCATCATCAGGCAACCCTACACAGGTTCCTTCCTTCCAAGATGCAGTTTCACACGGACTCATCATCAGTCAACCCTACACAAGTTCCTTCTCAATTTCAGATGCAGTTTCACACGGACTCATCATCAGGCAACCCTACACAGGTTCCTTCCTTCCAAGATACAGTTTCACACGGACTCATCATCGGGAAACCCTACACAGGTTCCTTCCTTCCAAGATGCAGTCTCACACGGACTCATCATCAGGAAACCCTACACAGGTTCCTTCTTTCAACTTACAAAATTACAATTCAACAAAAATTCTTGGATGGCATCTTTAAAGCCCATCTCCGGAAAAATTCTGTCACATCTCCAAATGGCATCTTTAAGCCCATCCTCCTACCAACAATCTCCAAATGGCATCTGTAAGCCCATTCCCGACATCACAATGCTGATACTACACCATGCGAGTGCAAATTTCCGGGCACTCTAGTGTTCAATCATCTTCCACCTTCGGATCACGAAAGGCACGCAAGCCAATCTACATCCTCAGGTTTAAGAAAATTGAACAGGGGCAACTGTTGTACCCCAAAATTTTCCCTCTCATGTTTTCCAAAGTTTTCCCCTACATGGTTGACCAGAAACCCTTTCCTAAGGAAAAGGAAAACTTTTGAGTGGTGCTTTAAGTACATTTCGATTGGCATTCTGAAAGACCCTTCGATTGGTATTCTGAAGGAGCCTTTCGATTGGCATTTTGGACAAGCACTTTGATTGGAATTCTGAGAGACCCTTCGATTGGTGTTCTGAAGGAGCCTTTCGATTGGCATTATGGACAAGCACTTTGATTGGTATTCTGAAGGAGCCTTTCGATTGGCATTATGGACAAGTACTTCGATTGGCATTATAATAGTGTCCTTCGATTGGAATTCCAAAAGGTCCATTCGAAGAAGCATTCAAAGGGTCCATTCGAAGAAGCTTTCGAAGAGCATTCGAAGGAGGCCATCAGCCCATTCGAAAGGGAGCATTCGAAGGAGGCCATCAGCCCATTCGAAAGGGAGCATTCAATTACATATCATTCAAAATTCAAAAAGGGACAAGATCCCATGTGTTTGGCAAACGTTACAAATTCTCATTCATGGCTTTCAAACGCATAATCAAGGTCATTTAAACCTTTATCTTCCTGTCCCCTCTACCCCCTCTATATAAAGAGATCACAAGTGTTGCAAAAAAGGAGGAGAACGAAAAAACATACAGAAAAAATAGAGAAAGGAAACATGGAGAACTTGGAGATACGCTGCCAAAGGTCATCAGCACTTCCAGGAAGCCATACCCAATCCTTGCACAAGCCATTCCACACTCAGAACCACAGATCAAAGCACCTCTATTTGGTAAAAATAAATCTAATCTCAAACTCATTTCGATCTCTGATTGCATATTCACGTTATTATTGTTGTTTATGAATGATTTAATGTGATACATATAAGTTATAGCGTAAAGATGAGATTGTGCCATTGCTTGGGCACAATCCGAGTTTCTCCTTCGAATCCCAGGATAAAACAAACCCAGATCCAGATTCAGCAGGTTCGAATTGGGAGGAGATTCAAATCAGGGGGTAAATTCCCCCCTGGACCTTTTAACATTTGTTTCGTTTTGCAGGAAACATATTCTCAGAATCCTGTTCAGAGTTTCGAAGCTTAGCAACTTAGCTTCGAACTGGATCCAGGACTTCCAGATCGAAGGATGACATATCCAGATCGAACATCCTCAGAGTGCAGCCCCTCATGCACCTTCGGTCAAGCCTCTTCGCTGGGTCGAAAGACAGCCCACACCTCTTTCGACCCACGCCTCCAGAATCATATATTTTCTTGATTTACTACCTGATTTCATTTTGTTTTGACCTTTTTATTTGTTTTTTTTAATCAACATAAAAATCATAAAAATAAGTAACTTAGAATTAGGATTTAATTTAGTTAATTATTTTAACTTATTTCCTTCAATTTTAAAATCAGTAGACTTAGGATTTATTTGAATTCAATCCTTTTCATAAACAAAAAATGCAAAAAATATTAGGTATGTTTTAGAGTTAATTTTAATCAGTTTTTTTTAATTAATTAAATTTGACTTAATTGAACAATTATCATTTTCACATAAATAAAATAAAACAATAAAAAGATTTTATTCTTAGGATTTTTAGAGGTTATTTTCAATTTTCGCGCGCGTTTATTTTATTGTAACGGCCTACTGGGATGTAATAGCTTGACTAAGACTTTTTACTGCTTTTATTCCCCCAATTTTTTGGACATGTAAATAATCCCCCTCCCCGAAGCCTTGTAATAGCGTAGGATTTACAATTCCCGCACTTTAAATTTCTGTACATATATTAACTGTTTAGATGTATGCTAACTAGGCTATGCATGACAAGATTAAATCTTAACTTAAAATCAACAGTAGCTCACCATGACATGCAAAGATAATATAACTGAAAACAATACACTCGCACATGCCACTCTTAGGGTATACCTCACTTGGTTGGCTCAAATGTGGTCATTGAGTATAGGAAGTCTTAGAGGTCGCCCTCCTGTCTAAAGATCAAAGTTGCCTCGAAACGGTTGCCTCGATAAAAATGATCTAAGACATTAGGGTTACCGCTAAAGCATCCTAACATTGCTTTAGTGACCACACGTCCCTTAAATCGAATTGACCCGAAAACTCCAACGACGATGCTACCTACTCCTCAATAGTGGGATAGCATTGTCTAAAGGACATTAGCACAATTTAATTCCTTTTCGAGTAGGTAGAGGTTCTTAAGTACTTGCTCCTTTTAAAAACAAAACAAACTTTTCGCACTTACACTCTCTTCAAAAATAAAACTCTTTTCAAAACCCACAATCACAAAGAAAAGAAAACTTTTGAAAACATAGTGAGCAAGTACCTAAGAGCCCGTGGATAACCATGGATAGAAAGGGTGCTAACACCTTCCCTTTCTATAATCTACCTCCCGAACCTGAGAAATATCTCGAAAAGGAATTTTTCTGTGCTTTTGTCCTTTCCTTGTTGGATAAAATAAAAGACGGTGGCGACTCTTGCTTACCGCGACATTTTGCGAAAACAAATGCAAAACGCGAACCAGCGTTCCAAAACAGTTAGTTCTCGTTCCCACCGATCACAACTGGTATCTTAAATTTGTGGGGAATGCCAACGCCAGATATTAAACCCAAATCATCAATATCCAAACTGGGGACGGCTTGAATCTCAACGTCCTTCAATCTGTCTTCTAACTGCTTGTACTTGACATTGGAAGAAGGATACTGCTCGTCAAAATAATCATCATCATCAGACGCTTGATGATTGATAACCCAGCCTGGGTACTCCTAGCTTCTCCAATCTGATTCTCGTCTTCCTCAGATGAGTCTTCCACTACCGGGATCTGACGGACCGACTCCTTGAATCTTCTACCCATGTTGACTATAGCTTTCCTCTTTGGTTTCTTTTTGGCTGCTAGCAACGCCATCAAATCTTGTTGCTCCTTGGCTAGGGTCAGCAGAGTCTCTTGAAACTGAGAGTTTTGTACTTGTAGGTCCTTCACTGTTTTCTCGATATCCATCTCGCTGGAGTAAACAACAGAAAGATAAGGAAACCTATCGTGTGAAAACTTGTTATGTTATAATGCATGTATATGAAAATGTTTTCAAGGATTTATGAAATTTAAATTTGTATAGACAAAGAATGAACAAACGTCAATTTTCATTAATTAGTTCAAAATGATTACAACACGCCTCTTGGGCTTGCAAAATAAATCTCTAAGATAAAAAGGTCAAACACATCCTCTTCGGTGCAATGTAGGCGTTCAAGCTTTGCTCTTTATCTAGCTGTTTTGTAAGCTCCAAGACCCTTTTCTCACTAGCATAGAATTGAGCTTCGAAGGTATCTCGTTCTTACTTTAGCTGAATCCAACCTTTTTGCAAGTCTTCGAGAGAAGTAGGCATGTCGGGATAAAGGATAGTATACGGGACATCTCCTTCAACCACAGGTTCCATGATAACTGGTAAGATGGAGGGATAAGGCATCACGAGCTTCTAAGCACGAGCTCGTACCCACCTAAGATAAGGTTCAAGTGGAGTAGAATTCTTGTGTCCCAGCGTCTTACTATCCACTTTTTTTACCATCCTCCAAGCTCGTACAAACCTCTGACGGCAGCCTTGATCGTCACTCTCGTAGTCGAATACCACTCCTTAGATGAGCATATCATGCAAACCATCTCTTCGGGAATAACCAAACTATCGCAAGGCTAAGCAAGGGTTGTAAGTGATACCTCCCCTAATACCAAGCAAAGGGACATTAGGAAATTCCCCACAACGGTCGATGATAGTAACATTCTCCAAGGATCGAGAACACCAATGAATATCTGAATGTCTGAGCGTCACCAACCTATGGGACCATCTCGAACCTTGCTTGTTCTTCAACACAGACCGTGGAAGATGTGAAATAAACCATCTAGCCAAGAGAGGAGTGAAACACATGAGTATCCCTATCTTCCTCATAGTGCGAGAGTGAAGAGAATGTACGATATCTCCTAACAAAGTAGGCACCGGATTGCGAGACATGAAGATTTTGATAGCATTTACATCTATGAGTTGGTCAGGGTTTGGAAACAAAACCATCCCATAGATGAGAAAGGCCGAGATTTCTTCAAAAGCTTGTAATTCCAAATAGTTCCAACAATATTGAGCTTTCTCAAACAAGAACTTGGCTAAGAACCCTTTGACACCACTCCTTGTTTCCCAATTATTCATGACATCAGATTATTGCAAGTGTAGTGCTCGGGAAATCTCTTCAGGTCTTGGATCTCTTTCTGTACCGTTGAAAGGTAGTTGATTAAGAATACGAATCCTCAAGAGTTGAGAGAATTCTTCCATAGTAGGCACAAGCTGATAATCGGGAAAAGTAAAGCAATGGTGTAGAGGATCAAAGAACTGGAAAATCACCTTCATCATATCTTCGTCAGTGCTAAAGGTAACCAAATTTATGAGGCAACCATGTCTTTCGATGAATGAAGAATTCTCAGGGACCCTTGATGCTAACTCTTTGAGTTGAGAAGGAATTCTTACGAGATTTACTTGGATAGTATTCATGCAGATAGAAGCCATGTCCTACAAAACAGAACAAAGATAAATCCCAATAATCCTTGAAATGGTTAGTGAGAATGCTTATGATGTTATGATGTTATGATGTTTATGACGCTATGTACAAGTAAGCATATACAAACAAGGCAATCAAGTCCTTAGTTTTAGGCTTGCGTGGAGTCTTATAGGTAAGTACCCTCTTAAAGTTTAGTTGGCTCAAACCTATCCTAGAAATAGTAATCGGGTTCTAAGGGATCTCAATATCACTGATCTTTCTTGTAGGGCATTGTTTCAGCGCAAGCCTCTTTCATGGCGACCGAAATATCCCGAGAAGTTTGACCTCAATGAGCGTAGTGTCGAGTATCAACCAACTTCGGACTGCACCAAAGCTGGCTATCTCACTACTTCCTAATGGCCAAGTTGGTCAAGTAAAGGTTATAAAGTCAGTTAGTGTCTCATGACACCACACAGCAGCCCCGTATTCTCCTTGACTACTCAAGGGCTACCGGTACCCACAAATGTGTCACACTAACGTTTGCTTAGACCATGTCAGTATATCCTGCACAGTTTGCATAGCATATTGCTACTAACCTATAAGGTATCCCAAATCTGGGTAGAGGATTAAAACAATCCCAAACAAGGAATCAAAATGTAAAGCAAACAAGTCAAACAATGAAAGCAAGTAAAGGTGATATAACCCTAAGGTAACCCCACTTTTAAGTTTATTCCCCAGCAGAGTCGCCATTGTTGCGGTTAACAAGAGTCTCCACCGACTTTTCTTTTATCCAAAAGGAAAGGTTGAAAAGAACAGGAAAGACCTTTGAGATTATTTCTTGAGTTCGGGGGGTAGATTATGAAAAGGGAAGGTGTTAGCACCCTTTTAATCCATAGTTATCTATGGGCTCTTAGTTGCTTGATAGATCACTTGCTTTTGTTTGAAAATGTGCTTTGTAGTGGTTTTGAAGGTATTTTTGAAAAGGCATCTTCGTTTAGGCAAACTTTGTAATGGTTCTCGTTCGTAAGAACGTATACAAAGTGTTGGACTTTTTCAAAAATATTTCATGTTTGGAAAGTGTTTAATTATTTTGAAAGTGTTTGTTTTGAAAGTTTTTGTTTTGAAAATGAGAAAGGATGTTTGTTCGGAAAGTGAACAAGCAACTAAGAACGTTTTTACCTACTCAAAAGTATTTTGTTCATTTCCTCCTATCCTTTGATATTACTATCTCACCATTGATTGGTAAGAAGCCTTATCTTTAGATGTAAAGGGACGGGCGTGGGTCATCGTATAGTCATGAAGCAATGTTGTGAGATATCTTAGCATTTCTCATTGAGAGACTAAGATCATTTGAAAGACAATATTTGTAGCGTCATTGAGGGACTATGATCTTGAATTTTTGATTGTTTTTGCTAAGACATCCCACATGCGTAACATGACCATTTTGTAAGGCAACAAGTGGAATTACCCTAAGGGTGCATGTGTGAATAATGTGTTTGATTTGCATGCATTATTTATCTTTGATTAGGGTTATCTACTTGTTGATTTTATCTTTCCTTATAATCCCTAATTACTAGCATTTATATGAAAGCGATAAATTGCGGAAAGTAAAATTACTACGCTATTACATCATTACGGGGATGGGGTATACAAATTTACAAATGGGGATTGCAAGAAATTAAACCTAATTATCTATTACAACCATATTGAATAATGTACAAGAATTGAAAAGAATATAATGTGCAAAGATGTAAATGAAAAGGAAATGATTTTTGTTTGGATTTTGTTAAGGGTTTGGTTTTAACCTAATTATCTAAATAAAATAATTAATTAAAATAAATAAAATTAAACCTAAACTAATTAAGAAAAGAAAACAAGTTAGAAAGCATTTTTAGGGTTTTCTTAAGAAAAGGTTTTTAGTTTAATAAAAATAATACAGAAATTAATTAATTAAGAGAAAATTAAGTTCTAAAGTTAATTTTAAATAAAAAAAGAAAAATACGTAAACCTAAATGTAATTATTTAATCTATTAAGAAAAAGAATTAAATTTGTTTAAGAAAATATTTTTGTCTTTTTGTTTTATAAAGAAAATAAAAATATAAGTATGTAAAATGAAAATAATAAAAATATATATATTTTTGGATTTTTTATTAATAAAAATAATAATAATAATAATAATAATAATAATAATAATAATAATAATAATAATAATAATAATAATAATAATAATAATAATAATAAAGAAAAACAAAATAAAATAAAAATATAAAAATAAAAGTCAGGGGGTTTGAAATGTAATGTAGGAGTTTGTTAGAAAATACAGTTTTTGTGAAGCCTGGCCCATTAATGGTTTTTTGTAAGTCAGAAAAAAACAAACAAAATAAAGGGGTTGGGTCTGTGTGTGATAAGTAGGCAAGGGGGTCAGAATCAACAAAATGGTAAGGCCCAACATACTAAGCCTAGGCGCTGGTTGTGGCAAAAAGAGAGAAAATGTTTGAGAAATAATAAAAAGTGGCAGCGCTTGGGCTTGAACCCACGCCCTGAACATGAAATGCGCACTGCCTTACCACTGGGGTGGCTATACATCTGTTAACTTAAATGAAACAATAAATATATAACACAAAACAAGTTCCATAAATGAACTTCATCTTCAACCTCCAGCCATGATTCCTGTAACTCGCTCATTTCTCAACAAAAATGAAAAATGTAAACATGAAAGTTGCTCCATTTTTCCATACGAATACAACCATATAAATATCATAAGCTATAAGTCAAAGATGAATGATAATTTCTAATGCTACCAAATTCTGACCTAACTTTCTCAGAAAGTTCAAACTTAAAATTCTCACTACTCAAGCAATATAAATGAATTCTAAGGACATGGTCATCTTCAGGGCTATGATATCTACATTTTGTCTTTGAAAATGGAAAGCTAACAATGCCTATATGAAGATTTCAAAAGTCAGAAAACTTACCTCAAAAATGGAATTCGTGTTTTGCAAATGAGCTTGATTCAAAGTACTGCAATGATCAGGTTAGCTTCCTTGAGTCCTTAGGAAGCTAATGCAATACTTAGCTTGAGTTGAGAGTGGTTGAAATGTCCTGGAGAAGTCAAGATGCAAACCTCTGTTTTTGGTTATAGAAGATGGAGAAGATGATGTTACATAAATGTAACAGGTATTTGGTTAAGTTATATTTGAGGTATAGAAGCTTTGTGGAGGGTTTGGAAAAGAAACGCACAAGGGTATTTTGTGTTTCAAGTTTCTTGGCCAAAAATGACAATAATGGTGATTTTTGCACAGCTCTGAGTTTGGGAGAGTTTGAGGGTGTTTTTGCTCGTGTCTTAGCTCACAAATAGTGTTTGTATTTATAAGCAAAAAGTTTGGATGCTTGGAGAAGTCGGAAATCAAGAATCACATGTTTGTGGATTTTTGTTTGTTTTTGAAGAAAGCTTGAAAAATGTGGTTCCAATGCACAAGTACCTGGTTTATAGGGTGGCTTAGAAGCTTTAAACATGTTGCTTCTGATCATACATGTTGTGTGTGTTCAGAATAACAAGTTAGAGGCTCAAGAAGAGTGGACTTTGTGATTAAAGCCACTTTTCCAAAATGGCAATGTTGCCTTTCTTCCTAAAATGGTATTAAGCATGGACAATGCATTGAATGCTAGCATTCAAGCTCTAATAGTTGTGTGAGCATTTAATTATGGAGTGGGAAATTTAGAAGCCTGCAAAGTGGGATTTGTACAACATGCTTGAAGATTGAATCAAGTGTTCATCACAAAATTGACTTGTAATTCAAGTTTGAAACGCTAACTTCTTTCCTTCGATTATCTTAGCTCAAGTATGATCTCAATGAGTTCTTAGACATTTTTGAAATCTTGTAACATCCTTTACAACCTTCATGTTGGACATTTTTGAAAATTCAATTTGGAACTAGGTGAAAAGTTGCCATGAAGTTGGTACCAAAAATCTGCCTAACTAGGGCAAAATTTCACTAAGTGTTTTTAGTTTCTTGGTCATGTCTTCACAAATTCATAACTTGAAATCCAAGCACTTCTAGGAAAATTTCTTCCCTACAATGTTTTAGATCTCATTAATATCTAACACTTTCATGTTGGAAGTTTCCCTTGAATCATCTTGCATCATGGTGGAAATTTGGCATAAAATTGTGAAACAATGTGAACTTTCCAACACTTAGAAAAATTATAAGTCTTGGAATTTTGACTTTTCAAAGATGAATTTTGACTTTTTGATTTCTTGATGAAAAAGTTTCATATTTTGACATGTCGTGATGAATTGTAATCTTTGAAACTTGATTTTGATCAAAAAGTCAAAGTTTGACTTTTCAGCATACAGTTGGCTTTTCATCAGTTGACTGAAATTCAACTCAATCAATTGATCTTGAGTGATGTTTTGAGTCATGCCATTAGGTCAAAATGATGTATTTGAATCCTTGAGATCATGTCTTAAACCAATAAGTCATTGGTTAGGTCAAAAGTAAAAAATTGCACCTTCTTAGTCAAAACCCTAATTTTGACCATTTTGCCCTTTTGATGATCTGATCAAATTTCTTTAGGAATTGTGATCCAAACTTGATCAAATGACATATATGAGTTCATAATGTTGATATGGATCAAAAATTATGAAGTTTGACTGTAAATTGACCACAGTTGACTTGCTCTCTAATACATCTGATTTTAGGTCAACTGGTCAACTAGTCAACTGACTAAGCAAAAATGTGATCCAAGACTTGAAACTTGAAATGAGCAATCTTGAGGGTCCAAAATGATCCATGAAAGTCATTTGAGGATTTGAAAGTTCAACTGTCCTTTTGAAAACTAAAACCCTAATTTTTAGTTGTCAGTGGTTAAGGAGATGTCTTGAGTTGATCAAACCTTGTCCAGTATTGAATCAATGGAGATCTTATGAGATATCTCTTGAGAAATGAGAGATTAAATTTTGGGTTATAACAGAGCCATAGTAGGATGAAGGTAGTAACAACAAGCTAAGATTCATATATATATATATATATATATATATATATATATATATATATATATATATATATATATATATATATATATATATATATATATATATATATATATATATATATATATATATATATATATATATATATATATATATATATATATATATATATATAGAGAGAGAGAGAGAGAGAGAGAGAGAGAATATGAAACATAAGAGAATATGAGTAATTATTTATAGTGTTTCTTATGAATGTTTGGGCATACAAAAAACTCCACAAAATCATTGGAGATTTATCCTATCTAACATTTGAAGCAAAAACTTTATAAAACATGCTTGATAATTAATTATTTAAGGGACATGATCGATTATTTGTTATTAATTTTGATGATTTTGCATGTTCTTTATTAATTTTTTGATGTGATTTTCTTGGAGACGAAGATATAATTCTAGCTAGCTTGAAATTTGAACCCCATGGAACACCTATTTATAGTGTTTCTTATGAATATTTGGTTGTGTAAAAACTCCACAAAATCCTTGGAGATTTAGTCTATAAAATATTTAAAACAAAATTTTCCAAAACATGGTTGATAATCTATTATTTAAGGACATAGTCGATTATTTGTTGTTGGCTTTGATGATTTCTGGTGTTCTTTATTATTGTTCTGATGTGATTTGCTTGGAGACAAAGATATAATTTTACCTCGCTTGAAATTTGAACCCCGTGGAGCATCTAATTGATTATTTACCTTTATTTTTATCTTTCTTGGTCTTTTGGGCCATTGGTTGGCATTTAGCTTTTACGGACTGTTTTTGAGACCTTTTTTCATTCATATTGCACCTATTCTCTCCAAAAAAGCTTATAGCTCAAATAAATCATTAGTAAAAGAATTAAAATTATTTGAACAACTAATAAAACCACTTAATTAGAGGGTTAATCAGAGTTTTTCAAATTTTCAACCTCTAAAAAGCGTACCACCTTAAATCTCAAGTAGGCTTGAGAAAAAAAATCCCTCTTCCGGAAACGACAAGACAATGTCTTAGATCATTCTATGTGAATCGCTTGACACGAGAGTTAGTTTAAAAATGAGACTGATAAATCTATTAAATACTTATCATCTCAACCTGTTAAGAGGTTAAATGATCATTGAAACAGTCAGCTGAATAATCAACTGATAATGAAATCAATGAAGTCGCCATCAAATGTTTTTTATCCCACAAGAAGGGAAAGGTAAACATCGAGTAAACCTAAGAAGGGTGAAATCAAGGTCGAACGACTGAGAGATATGGGTAAGGGAGTCTGTTACATGAGGGGAAGGTATTAGCACCCCACACGCCCGTAGTACTCTACGGTATCCACTCTTGTTGTTCTAATCTAATGAGTGTGTAAGAATCTATATCTAAACCGTATAGGGAATGCATGCAAAAGAAAGAAGAAAAGAATGTAGGTAAAATCAAAGTTGTTCTTGCTCGGGCCCTAACCCAATGCCTACGTATCCCTTTTAAGGAATCAGAGCATCCGTAGTTCGGCTTAAAATTTTATGTTGGTTTGTATTTTTTAATGAACAATATTAATTTCTCCTTCTGCCGCAGCTCGACCTTTAGAGACTCACGCATCAGCACAAAAGTGAATTAACATGTTCTTTTGAAAAAAAAGTTTGAAAGAAAAGCCTGAAGGCACAAAATAGTTTGCATTGGTTGATATTTTTTACCTTAAAGAAGGATTTGAAAATTATTAGATGTTTTATTCACTTTCCAAGAAAAAGAGTTTTTGTTTTAAATGCAAGGATGCAAAAGAAAAGAAAAACATCTAAGGGAAACTAGCTTAAATCTAATCCCTAATGTTATCATACAATGGTGGTCCTATGATTGAGTTTTAAAGGGAAATATCTACCCTACATTGACATGCTTGGATAACAATATTAATGTCCATATCAACTTATCATCTATAGATGAATCAAGAAGTCCTAAAGGAGCATAGCAAGGGTCTATCACCTAAAACTATGTCTATTTCGAATCATCATCTATAGTTGAATTGAGAGCTCCTAAGGGAACATACCGAGGATATATCATCTCAAAACACGCACACACAAATGAAATCAAACAAACAAGCCAGTAAGCTCAAGAGAGAACACTAGATATCCTATCTAGGCTAGCATACCAAAGTCTAACAAAACTATCCTATGGGGAACATGCAATGAGAGCGAAGTCGTGATCTCAATTTCTAAATTGAGTGACTCATCGATCAACAAGAAATAAAGGAAAGCAACAAAATCTTATAGGGAGCATGCACTGAGAGCGAAGTCGTGATCTCAATTTCTAAATTAAGTTACTCATCGATCAATAAGAAATAAAGGAAAGAAATGAAATCCTATAGGGAGCATGCACTGAGAGCAAAGTCGTGATCTCAATTTCTAAATTGAGTGACTCATCGATCAACAACTAAAGAAACAAACACAAACACAACACATATAGAAAATGAAGTGCAGAATGCCTGCTACAGGTCTTTAAACAACAACTTCGAGCGCACACTCTTTATTTCCTACTTATAATGGTATCTAGAAAGTAATAAAGTGTGAAATGAGATAAACAAGAGAAAATACCAAACGGATATCGATCCGTAACAAAGCCTATCAAAACAAATAAACCCGACGATCTCCGCGAAAGCTTTACCGAACCAAGAAAAGAGTCAGAAATCAAACGCTCAGAATAACTGTCGAAGCATCATCGATGTGAAAATAAATCACAATCGAAATCTCAAGCGCATCCGCATATCACACAATAAACCTGCATAATATTGTAGATCTCAACAAGCAAAGGTGAATCACAAGATCGGGTGAAATGATTACTAAACATAATTGATAATAGAAAATTATAAACAAACTTCTACAAAAGAAATTCTAAAAAAAAAATCTATTGTATTCCATTATTCTAACAAAAACTATCAAAGTTAGAGAATTAATTCCTAATCACAAAAAAAAGTCTTATCGATTTTGTAATTTTTTATCGAAAATCTATAACCAAAAAATAAGGGAAATGTCATGGAAATTTAAAGATAAAATTAAACTAAAGGGGTGTTAAGCTGAAGTCAGGGGGTGCTGCAGAAGTAAATGAGGCACTAAGGCCCACCAGGCTGAGTCCAAATAGCAGTTTTTCGTTAAAAAACTTAGCATTAAGCTCCAAAAATAGTGGCATGGGCTGAGAAGGATGAGGCCTTTTGTTGTAAGGCAAGCTCAAACAAAATTAAACGGATCCAAGAATCCGGTCCAAACCCAAATCCTCATTCCAAGGAGAGAAACGATGCCGTTTGAGAGCTAGGGTTCAAATTATTGAATTTTCAACTTCTTTGTGAAAAATCTTTGCTCCCTCTCTTCTCTCTTAACTACGGGGCCAGTACCCTGAATCATAATATTCTCCGATTCACAAACCATGTTCGCCGCCGTTCATCATGAACGGTGATCCCAATCAACTTTCGTCTCTCCGTCTCTATTGACCTCTGTTTCATTTTCATCTCAGTCCATATCAGAACCATGCAGAGAAGCACAAAGCTTCGAAGCTTCCAAATCTGATCACCTAATGCACACATTCAAATAAGATGCGGTCCGAAATGATGCAGGAAATAGGAATTGAAACTCATCGGTCGGAGTTCATCCGATACATCTTTGATGACGGTGATTTAAAGCATAAATCCATGAATATTTGCTTCTAGGTATCTTCTTGAACTTTGCTTCTTTGGTTCAGTCCCTTTCTTCTTCTCTCTCTCTCTCTCTCTCACAATTCATGTGTTGTTGTATTTTCTCAATTATTGTGATGCGTTGATGTTGTTGTGCATTGGTGAATAAAAACCACGCGGCGTGTTATAGAATGGAGCGAGGATTGAAGTTGTTATGCCATTTCGTGAATACGAGGATGTTGAGGATGAAGATTGAAAGAAGGATGTGATGAAGATGTTGGTGCTATTGCAGAAGCTTCAGGGTAGTTGAAGGACGGTGAAGGTGGAGAAGAGAGATTTTTGTGCTTGTGATTCTTCGATCTTTAGAGAATTGAAGAATAATAGATGGAAGAAGATAGAATTTCAGAGAGTTTTTTGCAGAATTGATGATTGAATAATGATAATGATACAAGAAGATGGTGGAAAAAAGTTGAAGAAGATGCAGAGAATTTTGTGGTGAGTTTTTTTGTATTTTTTTCTCTGTGTGAATGAATGAATGAATCCTGAAATCCCCTCTTCCTTTCTATTATATCATACAGTCGGCTGGAGTTAGTTGGAATAATCTGTTAGATTCAGTTAGGATAGGATGTGAAGTTAGTTGAATTTTGTTATTGAGCTGACACTGTTAGTTATTTCTATTAGAGAATTACAATTGAAAACAGCTGGTTGTAAGTTGGAAACCTGTTGGTTATGTTATTGGATATGTTTCTGTTAGACATTTAGAAATTTGGTTAGGATGATGAGCTAATTTCTGATTATGCTGGGCCCAATTATTTTAGATTATGTTTGGCTATTTGATGCAGGCAGCAACAGCTTTTCTCGTAGAATATATGGACATGTTCGAACTAACGACAAAGGGCTTGAAGCAAGTTTGCGGCTGTTTAGTGTTTGATGCAGCAGGGTGGTTCTGTTCTGGTATATGGCCTGGTTTTGTATGGTTATAAACTGTTAAATTCTAAATGTGCAGGGCTGTGTATTTGAATTTTTAACCTTATTATTCTGTCTAAATATATGCAGGGCTGCAAACACTCATGAGTTGATTCTGGATCTAATAAATCCGGTTGCAGGCTTTACCTCAAGCCACTTAGGCAAACTAAAGGAACCTCTCAACTAATCCTCCACAATAGTAGACTGCCCTCCACAAATTATTTCAAACAAAGCATTGTCTTCTTTACCTTTATTAGTAATGCGCAAAATTGATGTGTCCTGATTTTCTTCTGTTAGCGTAAGCAACTAGGGAAAACACTATATTGTGAATCTGAGTTTTGATTTCAGTTAGTAGTTTGTTTGAGAAAACTTGTACTCCCTTTGTACTCATCTTCTAATCTCTGTTTTAATCAAACCCCAACACTGTTTTAAAACTGTAAGCAGGTCGTCCACTGAAAAATAATGCTGAGCGATTTACAGTATAGTTTTTTACTCCGGATTTATGATGAACTCTTGGTTTTTTGGATAATATGCAGGCAATTATCTAAAGAGTGCAGCAAGTTGGCTCCTTACCACAGTACAAAACCGCTTTGGAATTACCACAGTTTAAAACTATAATATGGGATGGACAAACAATAGCTACAACATCAGTGGAACCAACAGTTCCTGGTGCAACAGGTTCACCGTTAACTTTCTCCCCAACTTAATTGTTGTTAATTCTCTCATATTTTTGTGTAGGTTGCAGAATGACTTAAGGGAGGGACCATGGAGGATAAGGCTTGAAGAAAGGACGTGCGCGATGGAGTCAAAGGAGACTTGGTAAAGAAAATTAAGGATAAAGATTAGATTGTAGGCTTAATATGAACTTTGTAGAATTGGTCAAAAGTGTAATCTCTTTCTATTTTTTCAGTATTGTAATGACAATTGAAATTGGATTTGAATTATAACTTTGATAAATATAGGGGAATATGACTTATTTTAAAAAAAATGATAAAGTTTGAATTTCCCTCCACTATGCTTCAATTTGAATAAATCTTCAAGCATCTAATATTTTCTCCAATTTGCAATCTTGAACCTTGATCTCATAACATTGTATTTCATTTGGATTCTTCAATATTTCTCGGATGATTTTTGTGATGCTTGGTATCTTGGAGATGAAATAGGACTTGAATCTTTCTTTCCCTCCAAAAGCTTCTTTTAAAATTTCAAATTTTGTTTCAAATTTAATCCTTTAATATAACACATCATGAGATAAGATACTCTTAGTCAATCAAGGGAACTCAAGTAATATATTGTCAAAACCTTGGATGCAACTATAACCCAATACACCACGTTCACCTCAAAGCCTCGTGTGAGAACCGAAGAGATAACTTGTATGGTCTAAGCAATGTAACATCTTGATCCTCAAACATCATAGTTAATTGGAAGAATTTATTTGAATCAATGATAAACAAAGCTCAAACGGTAGAGTGGGCACCAGTATATCCACATTTGTTTTCTACATGAAGTTTCCGATCACATAGCTTGTGACTTAAGTAATAATTGCCCCTTTTGATTTACAAGAAAGGTCGAAAGAAAACCCTAGCTAGTCGTTGATGAAGAACCTTTGACCATGATTCAACAAAACCTTAATTGGTTAACTGAAGAGTGGATGAATGCCATTTCATAGTCGTTAAGCCAGATCAAATGATAAGCACACTTATATGAGGAGACGTCTTGATTCAAAGACCATGTATGTTAGGCCACACCCTTGAGTTATTGACAAGAAAAGCCTACAACCTGTTGTTCATCAGAAGATAATAGCCTTGTAGCTTGATGGAGAAGAAGTCCAAAAATGAGCATGAACCAAAACCCTAATTCCACAGTCTCGTACACCAAGAAGAAACAGAATAATCAATCTTATTCAATCATATACACCTCAAATCAGTCATAAATCCTAGCTTCATAGCTGCTAATCTTTTGAACCTCTGATGCCCTTTTGAATGCAATGCATGCTACGCTAGTGACCTAATGGAATATATGTGTTTTACCCCAAAATTTTCCCTCCCATATTTCTCAAAACATTTCAAGTGAGACCTCAAATTGCTCAAGGAAGTCCAAAGGTTAACCAGACAAACCCTCTCCTAAGGCAGTCTACCTCAAATTAGGGTTTCATGTTGCATCAAGATACTTGAGTCCAACAGATCCCAAATGCTAACCATTGTCCTAATATGTTCTCAAGATCATCCATGTCAAGTTTCAAGCCCTAAAGAGAAAGTTTACTCATTCAATTGCTCAAAGGCCTGAAAATCGACTATGTTAGGGCAAAAGTCAACTGTGACCCACATACAGTCAAACCTCAAGATTTTTTGTCAACATTCTCATTTTGAAGTATTATTAATCATTTGATCAAGGGTTGGTCATGATTCATCAAGGATTGCTCACAATTCATCAAAACCCAAAAGTTGCTAAATTAGGGTTTTGCAGGAAAAGTCAACTCAACTTTGACCAAGCATAAATTTCTCATACTTTATCAAGAATGACCCATCCAAAGCTCATTTTTAATAGGATGTGACTCCTTACAATTCAACTTCAGCTCCCAAGTTCAAAATATGCACTCACAAGAAGTTATGAATTTGGACATTATAGGTCATTTTGAAAAGTTAACAAAAACACCTTCTTTGTCAAAGCTTCATACCTGAACATGGAAGACTCAATTGAGATGAGACCAAAAGGGTTGCTTGTTGGACATCTTGAGCTTTCTAAAAAGTCAAAGAACACCTTTATAGAGTCAAAATTAAAGGAGTTATGCATTGGTGAAGTTGACCTTTTTTGCAAAATTACCAAAAGTCAAAAATGCCTCAAATTGCATTTTTTGTCAAGTGGGCCCAACTTTTTGTGCTTGTATTGAGTTTTTAACATGGTCCACGACCCATTATCCTTCCCACTTGCCTTTATTTTATTTTTTCCATTTATTTTGATTTTTATTTCAATTAAATCAAATTAAATCAAAATAAAATCATGAAAAATATCAAAATCATTTAAACCTTGAGATTTTGTGCATATTTCAGGTCCATGAATAGCTGGCAATGAGATCAAATCGTGCAAGGCTTGTTTGTACACAAAAAGATTCATTTTTGGCTTGTTTTTGGAAAGATTTACAAGAGAATCAAATTTTGATCAATCACCTTAATTGAAGAAGATTTGAAACAAATTTATAAACCTAATTCACTCAAGGCTACATATAGAATGTTTGCAGACCAAATACACAAGGTTTAGAGGCGTAAGAAGCTGAGAAGAAACTTGAAAAAACTCAAAAAAAGTGGCAATCGGATTTCATCGTTCCAGGCTCTTTCAAGCCATTCCAAGCACTCCTTTCACTTGTTGGGCATTCAAGGAGTCCATTCCAACCCTTAGCAAGCATTTTCATGCATAAAAACTCACTGTAAGCGCCTCACGATACCCTTACCTTCTTGAAATTCAATATCGTGATTCTGGCACTTTTAGCATGAATTACTTAATATTCTTGTTCATTGAAACATTTGCAAGCTATTGGTAATAATTAATTGCATTTATTCTAACCATACAGAGATCCACCATTATTAGGGTTTAGGGTTCGTTTTTAGGGGTTTTGATTGCAGGTAAAATTGGCCCAAAAGAGAGGTAACATGATGTTCACAAGGCCAAGACGAATTGGTCTGTAGCATTAGTGTTCATTTATGGTGCGTATATGAGATTTTGGAAGTCACAGGGGCTATAGCTACAGACTGTGTCCGTAGGTAAAAGTCTTGGACTTTTGCCAACAGAAGAAGGAAGAAGAAGGTGGCGTGGCAATGCACCATTTGTCCATTCAAAAGTTCACGCGCTGGCATATGTTAATTTGCGGTTTTTTTAATATAATTTTTATTTTCTATTTGATATACAACAAGGCACGCTAGCAGGGTTGGTCAGTGGGAGAGAGAAAAAGCCAAAGGGCATGGGTTCGATCCCCAGGCCCTATTGTTCTTCAATATATTTTTTCTATGGATAATTCCATGCGCAGGTGAGGTCAACGTGGACCAAGGCCTAGTCAAACATGCAACATTGAAGCAGAAAGGTCAACGTGGACCAAGGCTATTTGGGCCCAAAAGCTACTATGGGCACCCCCCTGTTTGCTGATCACAAGGCCCATCTCTTTCTTTTCTTTTATATTCTTTCTTTTGTTTATTTTATTTAATTTATTTTCTATCAAATTTAATTCCTTTTTTACAAAAAAATTCATAAAATCAATTTTCATCAAATTAGATTTAGGTTTTATTTTTTTATCAAAAATTAATTTAATTAGTTTAATTTAATTTTAGGGTAACTTTAATTTGTTTTGTAAATAAATTAAAACAAATTAGAAATTAGGATTTGTTTAATTTTATTTTTATTTTCTTTTCTTAAAATAGCAAAAATACAAAAATAGGTCAAAAATAATTAATTTTCTTAATTTAATTTAATTAGTAATTAGGTTTGTATTTAATTTAAAACCTTATTCTTTTCTCAAAATATAATAAAAAACAACAAAAAATGATTTTTCTTGCAATTAGGTTTAGACGGGGTCAAAACCCTAATTTTTCTCTCGTTCTCGATTCATCGCGCGTTTATTTATTTTTATAATATTGATGTAACTGCTCATGGGATGTAATAGTTTAATTAGGACTTTTTCGTTTATTTATCATTTTACGGGTTTTTGGCTATGTAATTAATCCCCCTCCCCGAAGCCTTGTAATATCATAGCTTTATTTCTCGCATTTTAATTTCCGCAAATATTAGTTGTTAGATGTATGATAATAGGATTGCATGACAAGAATGTATGTTAATTTTAGGCAAAATACTCATTTTGGTCCCTTAACTATACCCTTGGGTTCATATTGGTCCCTTAACTTTTTTTTGTGTCATTTTGGTCCCTTAACTTTCAAAAAGTTTCATTTTAGTCCTTTTTGTCTAAATTCGTAGCTAATTAGACGGAAAAACTTTGAAATCAGCCGCTAAATTTGTAGCTAATTAGATAAAAAGGACTAAAATGAAACATTTTGAAAGTTAAGGGACCAAAATGACACGAAAAAAAGTTAGGGGACCAATGTGAACCCAAGGGTATAGTTAAGGGACCAAAATGAGTATTTTGCCTTAATTTTTAAATGGTTAGCAAACCCTAATGTGTAAAGATAAAAACTGAAATCAAATCACTCGCACATGCGCACTCCTAGGGTATACTCTCACTTCGGTTGCCTTTGGTAAACGGTCATTAAGTATAGGGTGTTTTAGTGGTCGCCCTCTTGTCTAAACAAAGATCAAAAGTCTCATTCGGAAATGTTGCCTCAGAATGGTTGCCTCAGAAATGTTGCCTCGAATATGATCTTAAGACATTAGGGTTATTACTAAGACGTCCTAACGTTGCTTTAGTGATCGTACGTCCCTTTCGAATTGACCCTTACAACTCCAACGACGGCGCTACCTACTCACTAATAGTAGGATAGCGCTGTCTAAAGGAAACAAGAACAGAAACATTCTTTTTTTGAGTAGGTAGATGCTAGTAGGTACTTGCTCAAAAATCAAAATTTTCCACATTTACACTCTTTTCAAACAAAGTTTCAAAAACACTTTGCAACACTCTTGAAGACAGAAGCAAGGGTTAAAACGAAGGAAAACACAAACTTTTCAAAAACACACAAACACAGAAGCAATTTTAAAATGATGAGCAAGTACCTAAGAGCCCGTCAAAAACTACGGATAGAAAGGGTGCTAATACCTTCCCTTTCTATAATCTATCCCCCATACTTAGAATATCTCAAAAAAGGAATTTTTCTGTGCTTTTTTCCTTTCCAGTTGGATAAAATAAAAGTCGGTGGCGACTCTTGCTTACCGCGACATTTTGCGAACAAAAAACGCAAAACGCAAACTAGTATTAAACATTCAATATGCAACTGAATGTAAAAGTCTAAACCAAATGAAAGAAATTAGGAGGGGAAATTTTGGGGTGCAACAATCATCACAAATTATCAAAATGTTTAGAGGTATCTTCAACAATGGTACTTTGATCGCATCCATTGAAATACACCATCAGCAAACATATTTGAATCATTAGCATCATAATCATCAAACTCCATCCGGAAATATCTTCTATTATATACTTAAGGGTAATTATTTTGCACAACTTCATTTAATATGAACTAAGGTTCCATTAAAGCTACAAAGCATCTCTACAAACAAAATAGGTTTTCATTTTTGGTACCCAAATGAGTCATAGTGCATTAGTAGCTCTTAGAGGTCTAGGGTTATTACCTTTAGAACTTCTTAGTTTATCATAACATAATGGCTCTATGGGGCCAAGCTTATCTCAAAATGAGAATTTATAAATAGGATGATTCAATTTCTTCCTTTTTAAGCCTTTACTATGTGATCTACTCGATTTAAAACCCTATCCCGGTTTTATTTAAGGAAGACCTTTGATTCGATAAAATCAAATATAGGTTTTCTTTCCCCTTGGTAAATTTACTTAGGGTTTTATGAAAATATTTTACTTCCCTTTCCATAGAGAATCAAGTCTCACATTCACTATATTGCTTTATAAGATTAACAATCTCATATTTTAGTGTTTCATTTATATTTTAAAGAAACTCAATGTACTCATTAAAATCTAATTTAAGCTTTTTAATCTTATCATATTCCTAGATTAACTTAGAGTTTAATTTTAAAATTTTCTACTATGATAAGGTTGTTATGTCACAATCATCTTCTTCATGAGAAACTTTCAAGCAAATGAGTTATTTTTCTTCATCTGATGAAGAATACTCAGAGATTTTTACCAGATGTAAATTCTTTAAGATTTTTCCTTGATTCTTAGTGTGATCGATGGAAATGAGAACTGACTGTTTTGGAATGCTGGTTCGCGTTTGCGTTTGTTTTTGCAAAATGTCGCGGTAAGCAAGAGTCGCCACTGTCTTTTATTTTATCCAACAAGGAAAGGACAAAAACACAGAAAAATTCCTTTTCGAGATATCTCTCGGGTTCGGGAGGTAGATTATAGAAAGGGAAGGTGTTAGCACCCTTTCTATCCGTGGTTATCCACGGGCTCTTAGGTACTTGCTCACTATGTTTTCAAAAGTTTGCTTTTCTTTGTGTTTGTGGGTTTTGAAAAGAGTTTTGTTTTTTGAAGAGGGTGTAAGTGCGAAAAGTTTTGTTTTGTTTTTTAAAAGGAGCAAGTACTTAAGAACATCTACCTACTCAAAAAGGAATTAAACTGTGCAAATGTCCCTTAGACAGTGCTATCCCACTATTGAGGAGTAGGTAGCACCGTCGTTGGAGCTTTTCGGGTCAATTCGATTAAGGCACGTATGGTCACTAAAGCAATGTTATGACGCCTTAGCAGTAACCCTAATGTCTTAGATCATTTTATCTGAGGCAACCGTTTCGAGGCAACTTTGATCTTTGGACAGGAGGGCGACCTCTAAGACTTCCTATACTCAATGACCATGTTCGAGGCAACCAAGTGAGGCGTACCCTAAGAGTGGCATGTGCGAGTGTGTCAATTTTCAGTTTATATTATCTTTGTACATGTTAATGGTGAGCTACTGTTGATTTTAAGTTAAGATTAATCTTGTCATACATAGCCTATTATTCAAACATCTAGCAGTTAATGGCTGCGGAAAATAAATTGCGGAAAATAAAACTAAGCTATTACAAGGCGTCGGGTATTTACATCGCCAAAAACAAACCCTTAAAATTAAATGCGAAAAGTAAATAAAAGCGGTAAATAAAATCCTAAATTAAAGCTATTATATCCTCGGAGCAATTACAATTATATGGATCAAAAATAATATGCGCACGAGAAAATTGAATCGGAATGTCCTAGGGTTTTGACCCTTTTTTCATTAAATAAAGCATATTTTTGGTCTTTTTTGAATTAAAAATTAAGCCTAACTAATGATTAATTAATTAAAAAGAAAATATTTTTGAGTTTTATTTTAATTGAGGAAATAAAATGAGAAATAAAAAAAACCTAATTCTAAGTCCATTTTAATTTATTGCAAAATATATTGGTATTAAACCTAATTAAAAAAACTAAATTAATTGGTTAATGGTTTATTTACAAAAATAAAAATAGTGAAGTTAATAAATATTATTTTTTGTGTTTTCTGATTTTTATGAGAAAAATTAAGGGTTGATTAATTAACAATAAAAATAATGAAAACAAATTAAATAAATGAAAAAAAAGAAAAGAAGTAAACCAAAAGGGGGGGTTGGGCCCCAAATCAGGAGTTTTGGTTAGCATTTTCTTGGCCCAAACATATTCCAGCCTGCTTTGACTTGCAGATTGCATGTGCGCTTGTTGACCAGGGTTCATGGTGAACCTCCATCCTGGACTATTGGATCTGAATCTGGAACAACCTGGCCTTTGAGATCTGGAGGTATATGGTGCTCCCTACCTGAAGTGCTGCATGTGAACGCCTGAAATAAAATGATAACAAAGTTTGGGGGACCTGGGATTCGAATCCAGGTCCCAATGGGTCCTGCACTAACACGCTCACCAACCAGCCAACTTGTTATCTTTGTTATGATAATAAGGAGCAAATATCAAATAAAGAAACAAAATACTAAGCCTACAAAATAAAAGAACGCGCCACTGATTCAAATTGGCCAATCACATTATAACACCTCTTCATCTTCTTCACAAAACCTGGTTAGATTACCTGCAGATTTTGTTCCACAGGAAGATTCGTAGCCTCTCTCAAAAATTATCCCTAGGCCACAAATATGGAATCCCAGAGTACCAATGTACTCGTATCACTCCTCTGAACTCATCCATGGCCATTATTTGCATTGATTTTGCCTGCAATTAAAAACCCCAAAAACGAGATACACGAACCCTAGAACTGGGCATGGCGTTACAGGCTATGAAAATAAAATTCAATGATGCCAAAAGTTTAAGAATACAGTACAGAGTATGAATATGCAATTATTTCAATGAAAGGATGCAAGATTTAAGCTTTACGATTCCATGAGTATGGCGGTTCAGAGCGATACTTACAGGGCTTTTTGGGGCAAGAGAGCACACGATAATGATTGGCACTGCTTCAGTGAGGTCCAAGGAAGCGATTGGAACCTTTGTTTGATCCTGAAAAGGTCTCTAAGTGCAATTTCAGATCCAAGGTTCTCAAGCTTTTTTCTCAAAGTTGTATGGCCATTTCTGCAGAGTTTTTGCGTTTTTCTCGTGTAGAGTTTTGTCTGTGTTCTTCCCGTGTCCTTTTTTGTTTGTGAGCATGAGGTTTATATAGACAAAGGAATTTAGGTCAACATTTGTGTATCAAATCTTGGTCCATTATGATGAAGATATTTGATTTGATTTCTTCATAAAGACTTGCCATATTTGATTCAATCACGTGCCAATCTGCTTTTATGCGTTATTGCCAGCCTGTTATGAGCTGTTTGGGCCTCTAACATGATGAAAATCGAAAGCTGACTTGCCCTTTGTAGATCCACTTCCCTTCGAATTTGCCTTCTTTGCCAGCTTCAAAGTCCAATTTGAATCTATTTAGAACATTCCCTATTAGAAAACTTCGACCAGCCCTTGGCCTTGTGATGAGTCTAAGTTCAGATTCGAAGTGTTCAGAACTTCCTTCATCAGAGCATCTTAGATTAAGAGAAACTCTGCACTGAAATGCCATTCGAAGGTCATTTCGTTCTGATGTTCTTATTAAGGGAAACTCTGCACTGAAATGCCATTCGAAGGTCATTTATCCATATACCAATCGAAGGGTACTAATTGAAATATCAATCGAAGAGTCCTTTGCTACGCCAATCGAAAGATCTTGTTCATGCTAATCGAAGGGTCTTGTTCCTGCTAATCGAAGGACATGGTTAACATGCATGTCGAATCTGCCTTGCCACAATGCTAAATCGAAGGATCCCTTGGCATGCCAATTGAAAGGCTTGGCCCAGGGTGCCAAATGAAAAGTTCTTTCAGAATTCCAATCGAAGGCCTTGACATTATTCCAATCGAAGTGCTTGTGCATGCCAATCGAAAGGCTCCTTCATAATACCAATCGAAGGGTCTTTCAGAATGCCAATCAAAGGCCTTAACATAATGCCAATCGAAGTGCTTGTCCATGCCAATCGAAAGACTCCTTCAGAATACCAATCGAAAGGGTCTTTCAGAATGCCAATCGAAAGGTACTTAAAGCACCACTCAAAAATTTTCTTTTTCCTTAGGCAAGGGTTTATGATCAACCATGCAGGGGGGACACTACAAGAAAAAATGAGTTTTACGACACATGAGTTGCGACGGTTCCCATAAATCCGTCCTTATTCTTGGACTGCGACAGTTGTCACGACAGTTAGAGCCAACCGTCGTAGATTTTTAAGCATATTGAGTAACATAATTGAGACAGTTGCCAAAGAACTGCCCTCTTTCCACACTCGCGACCAGTATAACAGATTGTCGCGACTACTTTGACCAATCATAATTATTATTTTGTTATTATTTTATTTTCTCACTTTTTTCCATTTGTTTTATTTTTCCATCTTTTCACTTTTATTAATTAAATATAATAATAGTAATTAATTAATTATAATATTAGTATTATAATATTACTTACTAACTATTAATTATATTAATAGTAGTTATATAATATAATAGTAACTATATTAATATTAGTAGTATTTAAATAATATAATAGTAATGTCAATAGATATTCAATAAAAAATAGAATTATAGCATATAAATATATTTAAAAAAACAAGAAAGCTTTTTAACGCATCTTGTTTCACGATTGTTCCTTTCACCGTCCCTTTGGCTGGAACGTATCATATCCCACGATGGTTTAAGAACCGACCCCGCTCAGATTTATGATCGTTCTCAACCTTTCATAACGTTCTTTCAATTCACGCGCTAAGATTCTCAAATTCTACCGCAATTTCCTTTTCTTTTCAGAATCACAAACTCCTTTGTACATAAAGACGACTACGTGTCAGATCTGGGATATCCAATTGAAAGAATCAAATGTCCTCTAGAGATCTTCGTACTGGCCTCCTTCGATTGCTAAGCAAAGGGGAAGATCTCTCTTTGAAGTCGCACAAAGAAGGTATTTCGTGTCGCACAAATCAGCAGCAATGTCTGGAGAATCCGCCACCGCTATTCACAAGGGTCAAGTAAGATTCAAACTCTATCATTCACTATTATAATCATCGTCAAGTTTATCTTATTTGATTTAGGGTACACAAGTTCTAACCTAGTTCATATACTCTTGAATAGGTTGATATCTTAGGCTTCATAGATTGGATTGGTGTTGAATGCCTCAATCAAAGCACCACTCTCTCTGTTTCCAGTGCTATCAAACAGGTTATGTTTCTTTTTTCTATGATTCAATTCAGAAGCAAAAACCCTTATTGTGTTAGCTATGATTTTATCTTAATGTAACTTTGCTTGATGAAAATTAGGGTTATAGAGAAGATAAAGGTTTTCATCTAGAAATTGATGCATATGAACAGTTTTTGTTTATATTGCTTTCACCCAAGTTATTAAACTTTATTCCATTATTGTCAAAGGTCCTGAAGATAAAGTTAACCACTTCCTCATTCACATTATAGAACTAAACTACATTATTAATTTTGAAATCTCAATTGTTCTAGAACTGATGTCAGTGTTTTATCTCTAACTGACAATAATCAACATTGACAAGTGAGGTGTCCTATAAAATAATGGTGTTGTTGGTGGTCACTTTTTTCTGTCCAATTAAACTCTCATTGTCCATAAATTACATAGGGAGATGCTGAAAGGGAACAAGGATTACTTCAGATACTGACTGAGATGGACGGATTCAAAGTTTCCACAACACAGGTAAGCTTTAATTAAATTCCAAGATCACAAAGATGTTATTTGATATACTGAATTTGAATTTCAGGTGCTTGTGATAGGTGCTACAAATAGATTGGATATTATTGATCCTGCTCTTTTGAGGAAGGGTCGTTTCGACAAGATCATTAGAGTTGGTTTGCCTTTAAGAGATGGAAGACTTGCCATTTTGAAGGTATTTTACCTCCAAAACCTTGATTTACTGGGATCAGTCTATAGTATTTCAATATTTTAAATTTCTTTTTTCCTATTCTTTTTGGTGCATACTGCAAACTAGGTGCATGCTATGAATAAGTATTTTCGCTCAGAAGAAGAAAAAGATACTCTGCTTAACGAAATTGCAGAGCTAACAGAAGATTTTACTGGGGCAGAGCTGCAGAATATACTGTAAATAATCTTTGATAGAAGTTTCTGCATCAATCCATCATCAGAATATAGACTGACAGATCACGAATAAATGACAGGAACGAAGCTGGAATTTTAACGGCCAGGAAGGATTTGGATTATATTGGGCGTGACGAGTTGCTTGAGGCATTAAAAAGGGTTTGTGATTTCTCAGCTTCTTTCTGACTCAGCATTTTCTTATGATATGTTTAATGCATTTTTACACCATCTAATGAAACTTATGGATTTACAGCAAAAAGGAACATTTGAAACAGGGCAAGAGGACACTACAGAAATTCCTGAAGAACTGAGACTGAGATTGGCATATAGGGAAGCAGCTGTTGCTGTTATTGCATGTTATTTTCCTGAGCCACTCCGCCCTTTTGTTGAGGTAACATTATTTCTTTCAATTTTTGTTGAGCAACTTCATTATGCGTGGAAATGTGATTGTTTCATCTGTGTTGCCGTGTGTTCATTGTTTGCAGACTGATATAAGTTCTATTTGCAGCCAACCAAATATGTCTTATAGTGAAGTTTCTGGAAAGGTTTTTTCTAGAAAATCAGATTACATAAACTCTATAGTGCGTTCTTGTGCTCGTAAGTTGTTTGCTTTTCAGGTCATTTTGATAGTTCTTCTCTGCATTATGTCTTTATTTATTATTTTTTCATTTTTTAGATATTGTGTTTTCAAAAACATAAAATGTTTTGTTTGCTGTAAAATAAATGAGAAACCAATAATATAAGGATTGCATTACGATTTCATTGTTATACAACTTTTTGGCATGTCCCTTTGGATTTTGTCCTGAGAATCTTCGAAGTTATCCAATAGCACCCTACTTATAACAACAACAACCAAGTCTTATTTCACTGAGTGGGGTTGATTACATGGATTAAATTCCACCAGAATGTTCTATCCAATTCGTTATTAAGCTTATTTAAATTTGTTTGTAGCAAGAGTAATTGAGGAGGAGATGTTCGGGATAGACAACTTGTGTTGGATGTCTGCAAATGCAACACCAGAAGCTTCAAGGCTTGCAGAATTTTTGATTCTGCAGACTGGTATGACTGCATTTGGGAAAGCATATTACAGAAACAAAGGCGATCGTGTGTCTAATGTATGTGTGTAGGATTTGAGTCTAACAGCTTCTGTTTCAATACACACTGCTTCCCTTGACAAGTATTTTTTGCATATTAACAAGCCACAAGTGATGTTAAACATATTGGGATTCTCACAGTTGCACTATGTTATTTGAAATGAGGTTCGGTACATAGATATATTCTACTAATTTGAAATCTCTTAACAGGAAAAAACTTGTTTTGAACTTCAAATTGTTTTTCATGATAATGTTTTTTTTATTCATACTGGTATTTTTGTTTTATCTTTATTGTGGGATTTTACAAAATATGTTATTGAATGATCTAACAACATATATCAAATGGTTGCTTCCCACGATAATCTAACAACATACATCAAATGGTTGCTAACTTCTGTAACTTGCTACTTTGATTATGAGTTTCTAGTATGGCATCTTATGGTTAATGATGCAATTTCTTCATTTGAAGTTTGGTCTTTCATGATTGATATGGTTCTAATCCATTTTTTTGACAGAGTATTCACTTTTTTGACAGGGAATTCCATTCCTTCTTGATGTACTTATGGAAGTCTTACAATTTTTCTCCATTCTACTAGCAGTGAGCTGAAGAGAGCAAGTCTGAATCACAGATAGTCAACATGCTGTAGGATATTATAGAAATTATTATAGTGGATGTTATGGTCGATGGCCATGTGTATGTCCGTAATTTTAAGTTAGATATTACTCAAATCTAAGTATAGTTAGTAGTTGAACATAATACTCAAACTAGATTAACAACTACAAGCCTATCTAGGATATGACTAGGGGACATTAAAATATATACAGGTTAATTAAGTGCTTATTCAACGAGTGAAAGCTGTCTATTTCTCGTATCATATATTGTATATGTTGCTTCAATTTCTTTATAAGTGTCAATTATTATAGTAGCTTTGATATTTTTTATTAGCTTTGATATTTTTGTTGTTATTCTGATTTTTGTATAAATTAATCATTTTAGCGGGGGTTATAACCCCCCCTAATCCGTCACAATTAGCATTAAAAACAAAACAACAAGTAAAATTCACGACGGTTTGAACCGTTACAATCAACTGTTAAAATAAAAATCAAACGGAAATTCACGACGGTTTGAACCGTTGCAATCAACTGTTAAAATAAAAATCAAACGGAAATTCACGACGGTTAGTAACCGTTGCAATATTTAGTTTACGTCAGTTTTCTCCCCGTCGTGGTGAGCACGACAGTTAGTGTGACGGTTTTGGCAACCGTCGCTAAACAGCCTGGGGACACACTTTTCTGCGACGATGCGCCAACCGTCGTAGATGTCAAATTGCGACGATTTGAACCGTCGTAACCTTTCAAAAAAACCGTCGCAATTTGACAACTTTCTTGTGGTGGGAAGACTTTGGAAAACATGAGAGGGCAAATTTTAGGGTACAACAGTTTCCCTTGTTCAATCTTCTTAAACTTGAGGATGTAGATTGGCTTGCGTGCCTTTCGTGATCCGAAGGTGGAAGATGATTGAACACTAGAGTGCCCAGAAATTTGTACTCGCGTGGTGTAGTATCAACATTGTGATGTCGGGAATGGGCTTACAGATGCCATTTGGAGATTTTTGGTAGGAGATGGGCTTAAAGATGCCATCCAGAAGTGATTGTTGGATTGTATCTATAAGCTGGAACTGGATGATTGCCAGAATTGCGTCTGCATCTGGAGCGTATCTGAAATGTATTTGAATGAGTGACAAAATGATATCCGAATTTGGATCGTATCTGGACTGTAATTTGAATGAATCTGGAATAAGTATCAGAATGTCAGCCATATCTGGATCGCATCTGAACTGTCTCTAGAAGGAATCTGGAATAAGTATCAGAATGTCAGCCGTATCTGGATCGCATCTGAACTGTCTCTAGAAGGAATCTGGAATAAGTATCAGAATGTCAGCCATATCTGGATCACATCTGAACTGTCTCTAGAAGGAATCTGGAATAAGTATCAGAATGTCAGCCATATCTGGATCGCATCTGAACCGTCTCTAGAAGGAATCTGGAATAAGTATCAGAATGTCAGCCATATCTGGATCGCATCTGAACCGTCTCTAGAAGGAATCTGGAATAAGTATTAGAATGTCAGCCATATCTGGGTCGCATCTGAACTGTCTCTAGAAGGAATCTGGAATAAGTATCAGAATGTCATCCATATCTGGATCGCATCTGAACTGTCTCTAGAAGGAGTCTGGAATAAGTATCAGAAGGTCAGCCATATTTGGGTCGCATCTGAACCGTCTCTAGAAGGAATCTGGAATAAGTATCAGAATGTCAGCCATATCTGGGTCGCATCTGAACTGTCTCTAGATGGAATCTGGAATAAGTATCAGAATGTCAGACATATCTGGATCGCATCTGAACTGTCTCTAGAAGGAATCTGGAATAAGTATCAGAATGTCAGCCATATCTGGATCACATCTGAACTGTCTCTAGAAGGAATCTGGAATAAGTATCAGAATGTCAGCCATATCTGGATCGCATCTGAACCGTCTCTAGAAGGAATCTGGAATAAGTATCAGAATGTCAGACATATCTAGATCGCATCTGAACCGTCTCTAGAAGGAGTCTGGAATAATTATCAGAATGTCAGCCATATCTGGGTCGCATCTGAACTGTTTCTAGAAGGAATCCCAGAAGATGATGATCTTTGCCTGTTGATTGATCTTTCCTGAAAAGGTAAAGAGTTAGTTGTATGCAATATCATGATGTATGCATTGTGTAATGATGTTCTCAAAATAAAATGAGATTTGTGTCATATGTATTTTGCATGCATATGTTATGAATGTTGTTGAAGTGTAATTTTGTCTTGGACTTTGCTCAAAACGTTTCCACCGGGGATCCCTGCTTTGTTGTTTGAGGAGAACTCCGCTGGGGAATATTGAAAACTCTGTGGGGAGTATGTTTATTTATGCTTGGGAAAAGAGTTTATGAGTCTTAGTCGTCTGTTGCTCTACTGGGGAGTCGAAGTTGAACTGATATCTGGTCGGGTCCAGGTTTTGCAGTAACTTGCTGGGGGTTATAGAGTAGTCTACTGGGGAAGAGGAGTTGTGGTCCTTTGATTTGTAGTAGTCGGAGAGGCAAACTCAAGCTGGGGAATCCTGGTGTTGTTGGGGAAATAAACCATGTCGTCAGTCTGCTAGACAGGTGACATCTTCGTTGTGGGAAGTCCTCGAGGATTCTTGAGGTTGATTCAGCCGGGGAAAGGTTTTCAGAGATTAAACCCTCGCTGGGAGTCATCCTATGAGAAGGATTTTGGGGAGATTTGTCATTGCCCCTAGTAGAAAGTGTTTGTGACATTGCCAGAAAATGTTTAATTGTACGTAACCCTTCACTGAGATTGATGTTCAATGCCCCAAGTGACGGAGATGGAGACTTGCCCCTAGTTACTCTACACTTCTTTGAGAGATTTCCTGAAATCTTGACTGGACTGCCCCAAGTGTGCTGGATAGTGACGTATCAAGTCCCCCTGTTGATAGGAGATTCATCAATGGAAGTGTCATCCTTCTTGAATTGATTTTGTTCACTGAGAGGGCTTTCGTTCATCGGATATTCGTTATGTGAATTTCTCTGCTGTCAAACAAGTAGCCAAATGCAAACAGTGATATTTAAATAATGCAAAGTTTATGCTTGTCTCGAAGTTTTGAAAAATGCGTTTTTTAGCAGAAAACTTTTTATAAGACAAATTCAACACAAGATTTAGGGCAAAGCCTTACAGGAGTCAGGATACCTTTTGTAACAGTATGCTTTCGAACTAACCCATGCTTCAATTAGAACTTTTGAAGGGTTGTAACGTGGCTTGGTTCACGGTTTAAGAAACAAAGGATAAAAGCTCAAAGTATATTTGTACCCACCCGCTCTTCGTGATGTTCTTCAATCCTAAACTCAGTTAATTGTGCGTCGAACTCTATTCGAATTTGGAACGACATTTTGGTGATGGTTCACACAAGTTGGATTTTGGAAGGCAATCATCATTTCATTTTTTTTTGCAACATTTTTCATGTTGTCGAGGATTTGTAATGACCTCGTTCTTTTGATTTATTATCCCTAACTTTTGCCTGACTGTTTCTGTTTTCGAGATTACAGTCAGCGGGATGCCCCAGCTTTCTTAAGCCTCCTTTATAGGTTTTGGCTCAGTGGGCTTTTTTCTTTTGAGAGATTGACTGCCTATGAGATAAGGAACCACCACTGTCTTTTGATTCCAGAGGAATGCTTTTGATGTCGTTCGTTGTATTATGAACTGAGAGTTTTGTGACTTCAATGCACATCTTTTGAATTAACTGAGAGACTACCCTGCCCCAGGTTTAAATTAAAGGTTTCAATTTGTGTTTAAAATAGAAAACTCATACTTCTTTGGCTCGAAGGGGTTGACTAGGGATTATCTTCCTTATAACTCCAGTGTTTAGGATTTGAAAGAAATGCTTGTACATCGTCAGCAAGGTCTGTCCAAAAGCATACTGTATGAGATTATGGCATTGTTTCGTCATCCTCCCTCTAAAGGCTTGTAACTTTTAGCAAGAGTTGAATGTCATAAAGTGAGTAAAAAGCATAGTTTAAATGTAATTAAAATGATTGGATCAAATCAAGACAAACATATGCAATGCATTAATGAAACAAAGTTTGGCATTAATAGATAATTGTTTGAATAACAAAGAGATTACAACTTGAAAATTCAAATGAACAAAAGCTTTCAATGATTCTTCATAGGAGTAGTGATTATGTTTGGAGTCTCCGGAGGGTCAAACTCGATCTCCTTGGCATCAATCATGTCTTGGACCTTGTTCTTCAGAGCCCAACAGTTGTTTGTGTCATGTCCTGGACTGTCAGAGTGGTATGCACACCGTTCATCAGGGTTGTACCTTGGGGAGGCTATGTTGGGATTCTTAGGAGGGTCCCTTAACGTCACCAGATTCAACCTCAACAGGTGTTGTAAAGCTTGAGACAGCGACACGTTGAGCTTGGTAAATTGCCTCCTGGGCATATTTGGCTTACTCTGATCAACCTGTTGTTTTTGGTGAGGTTGTTGTTGGACCTGTGAGGTAGTAGCAACTTGGAGAGGTCTATTCTTCATCAAACCAAACCTTTGACTTCTCGGAAGTTGATTAATGACTTGATCCCCGACCTTGACTATTTGCTTCATGTTGTTGTATCTGTCTTGATGAAGCTGGTTGATAATAGTTCTTAGCCCTTCTTGTTCCCGAGCTAAGCCTTGGATAAGAGCCATCTGCCCCAGCATCTGGGTTTTCATGGCACTGAACTCAGCTTGTAGTTGTTCCAGCCGTTCGTCCTTATTGTCTTCAGGACTTTTCTTGACCAAATTCCCCATGAGGAGTGTTCTCAACTCTTCCTGCCCCTTAGATAGGTTTAGGAAGATTTCCCTGAACTGAGTCTCTTGAGTATGAAGGTCTTGGTTGTCTTGTTGGAGAGCCATTGCTGAAATAAACAGCGAGAACATGAGAGACCTGTTATGCAATGATATGTATGATATATGTATGCAATGTTTTCAAGGATCTCGCGGGGTAAACAAGAAACTGTTAGAATCTGAATCTGGTAGCTTGATTGAAGGAACTTCATGTTGCTGAGAGTCCTTCTTCAAGAGTCAAACTCACCATATCGAGTGGGTCATAGCCCCTGACTCAAGTTACCGTGTTTTGATCTCTAGATGGCATTGGCTAGAGGAAAATAAATCCCCTTTGCCCCTTGCTAGACATTTGATTTACCATAACCTGCATCACAAACCCTTGAGATCCTTGAAATGGTTAAGGAAATGTTAAGGCATGATGTTATGATGTGTATGCTATATGTTTAAGCAAAAGTGTGAGGTGATGTAAGTAAACCCTGCAATCAATCCAAATTATTGGATAAGGACTGTAAACAAAACCTGCAAGGAACTCATGTTGTCAGATAACAAGAATGTGCAAGTAGTTTAAGTTTGAAGGCACACAAGTCACACATATAGCCTTAAGTTTAGGCTGGCATGGAGTTTAGGTATTACCCTCTTTCAGTTCAGTTGGTTTAAACCTGTCCTAAAAATCGTAACCGGGTTCTAGAGGATCTCAATTTCACTGACTACCCTCAATCGGTCATAATTCCAGTTTAGCAACCTTTTCTTGCAGCCGGAATCATCGCGAGAGTTTAGTCTCAATGAGTGTAGCATACTACTACTTTTCTATGGCCAAGTTGGTCAATTTAAGGTTCTAAGGTCAGTTGGTGCTTAATGACCCCTTAGAAGACCCATATTCTCCTCGTTCCAACACAAGGGATATCGGTACAGACCAAGGTGCCACACCAACGTAGCTACTGCTTCATCCGTGTCGGTCTACGCCGGACATATCCCTCACAGTTTATTGCTACATACCTAAAGGGTATCCCCCAGATCTGGGTTAGGATCTATAGAACTCTGATACAAGCCCACAAATATAAATCATACAAAGCATACAATTGAAAACAACAGTGATCTAATCCTAAGGTACACCTCACTTTTATATTCTCCCCAGCAGAGTCGCCAGTTCTGTGATCGGTGGGAATGAGAACTGACTATTTTGGAATGCTGGTTCGCGTTTGAGTTTGTTTTCGCAAAATGTCGCGGTAAGCAAGAGTCGCCACCGTCTTTTATTTTATCCAACAAGGAAAGGACAAAAGCATAAAAAAATTCCTTTTCGAGATATCTCTCGGGTTCGGAAGGTAGATTATAGAAAGGGAAGGTGTTAGCACCCTTTCTATTTGTGGTTATCCACGGGCTCTTAGGTACTTGCTCACTATGTTTTCAAAAGTTTTCTTTTCTTTGTGTTTGTGGGTTTTGAAAAGAGTTTTGTTTTTTGAAGAGAGTGTAAGTGCAAAAAGTTTTGTTTTGTTTTTTAAAAGGAGCAAGTACTTAAGAACATCTACCTACTCAAAAAGGAATTAAATTGTGCAAATGTCCCTTAGACAGTGCTATCCCACTATTGAGGAGTAGGTAGCACCGTCGTTGGAGCTTTTCGGGTCAATTCGATTAAGGTACATGTGGTCACTAAAGCAATGTTAGGACGCCTTAGCGGTAACCCTAATGTCTTAGATCATTTTATCCGAGACAACCGTTTCGAGGCAACTTTGATCTTTGGACAGGAGGGCGACTTCTAAGACTTCCTATACTCAATGACCACGTTCGAGGCAACCAAGTGAGGCGTACCCTAAGAGTGGCATGTGCGAGTGTGTCAAATTTCAGTTTATATTATCTTTGTACATGTTAATGGTGAGCTATTGTTGATTTTAAGTTAAGATTAATCTTGTCACGCATAGCCTATTATTCAAACATCTAGCAGTTAATGGTTGCGGAAAATAAATTGCGGAAAATAAAACTAAGTTATTACAAGGCGTCGGGTATTTACATCGCCAAAAACAAGCCCTTAAAATTAAATGCGAAAAGTAAATAAAAGCGGTAAATAAAATCCTAAATTAAAGCTATTACATCCTCAGAGCAGTTACAATTATATGGATCAAAAATAATATGCGCACGAGAAAATTGAATTGGAATGTCCTAGGGTTTTGACCCTTTTTTCATTAAATAAAGCATATTTTTGGTCTTTTTTGAATTAAAAATTAAGCCTAACTAATGATTAATTAATTAAAAAAATATTTTTGAGTTTTATTTTAATTGAGGAAATAAAATGAGAAATAAAAAAAACCTAATTCTAAGTCCATTTTAATTTATTGCAAAATATATTGCTATTAAACCTAATTAAAAAAAACTAAATTAATTGGTTAATTGTTTATTTACAAAAATAAAAATAGTGAAGTTAATAAATATTATTTTTTGTGTTTTCTGATTTTTATGAGAAAAATTAAGGGTTGATTAATTAACAATAAAAATAATGAAAACAAATTAAATAAAGAAAAAGAAAAGAAAAGAAGTAAACCAAAAGGGGGGGGGGGGGGGGGGGGGTGGGCCCCAAATCAGGAGTTTTGGTCAGCATTTTCTTGGCCCAAACATATTCCAGTCTGCTTTGACTTGTAGATTGCATGTGCGCTTGTTGACCAGGGTTCATGGTGAACCTCCATCCTGGACTATTGGATCTGAATCTGGAACCACCTGGCCTTTGAGATCTGGAGGTATATCGTGCTCCCTGCCTGAAGTGTTGCATGTGAACGCCTGAAATAAAATGATAACAAAGTTTGGGGGACCTGGGATTCAAATCTAGGTCCCAATGGGTCCTGCACTAACACGCTCACCAACCAGCCAGCTTGTTCTCTTTGTTATGATAATAAGGAGCAAATATCAAATAAAGAAACAAAATACTAAGCCTACAAAATAAAAGAACGCGCCACTGATTCAAATTGGCCAATCACGTTATGACACCTCTTCATCTTCTTCACAAAACCTGGTTAGATTACCTGCAGATTTTGTTCCACAGGAAGATTTGTAGCCTCTCTCAAAAATTCTCCCTAGGCCACAAATATGGAATCCCAGAGTACCAATGTACTCGTCTCACTCCTCTGAACTCATCAATGGCCATTATTTGCATTGATTTTTCCTGCAATTAAAAACCCCAAAAAACGAGATACACGAACCCTAGAACTGGGCATGGCGTTACAGGCTATGAAAATAAAATTCTATGATGCCAAAAGTTTCAGAATACAGCACAGAGTATGAATATGCAATTATTTTAATGAAAGGATGCAAGATTGAAGCTTTACGATTCCATGAGTATGGCGGTTCAGAGCGATACTTACAGGGCATTTTGGGGTAGGAGAGCACACGATAATGATTGGTACTGCTTCAGTGAGGTCCAAGGAAGCGATTGGAACCTTTGTTTGATCCTGAAAAGGTCTCTAAGTGCAATTTCAGATCCAAGGTTCTCAAGCTTTTTTCTCAAAGTTGTATGGCCGTTTCTGCAGAGTTTTTGCGTTTTTTCCCGTGTAGAGTTTTGTCTGTGTTCTTCCCGTGTCCTTTTTTGTTTGTGAGCATGAGGTTTATATAGACAAAGGAATTTAGGTCAACATTTGTGTATCAAATATTGGTCCATTATGATGAAGAGATTTGATTTGATTTCTTCATAAAGACTTGCCATATTTGATTCAATCACGTGCCAATCTGCTTTTATGCGTTACTGCCAGCCTGTTATGAGCTGTTTGGGCCTCTAACATGATGAAAATCGAAAGCTGACTTGCCCTTTGTAGATCCACTTCCCTTCGAATTTGCCTTCTTTGCCAGCTTCAAAGTCCAATTCGAATCTATATAGAACATTCCCTATTATACAACTTCGACTAGCACTTGGCCTTGTGATGAGTCTAAGTTCAGATTCGAAGTGTTCAGAACTTCCTTCATCAGAGCATCTTAGATTAAGAGAAACTCTGCACTGAAATGCCATTCGAAGGTCATTTCGTTCTGATGTTCTTATTAAGGGAAACTCTGCACTGAAATGCCATTCGAAGGTCATTTGTCCATATACCAATCGAAGGGTACTAATTGAAATATCAATCGAAGAGTCCTTTGCTACACCAATCGAAAGATCTTGTTCATGCTAATCGAAGGGTCTTGTTCTTGCTAATCGAAGGACATGGTTAACATGTCTGTCGAAGCTGCCTTGCCACAATGCTAAATCGAAGGATCCCTTGGCATACCAATTGAAAGGCTTGGCCCAGGGTGACAAACGAAAAGGTCTTTCAGAATTCCAATCGAAGGCCTTGACATAATGCCAATCGAAGTGCTTGTCCATGCCAATCGAAAGGCTCCTTCAGAATACCAATCGAAGGGTCTTTCAGAATTCCAATCGAAGGCCTTGACATAATGCCAATCGAAGTGCTTGTCCATGCCAATCGAAAGGCTCCTTCAGAATACCAATCGAAGGGTCTTTCAGAATGCCAATCGAAAGGTACTTAAAGCACCACTCAAAAAATTTCTTTTTCCTTAGGCAAGGGTTTGTGATCAACCATGCAGGGGGAAGACTTTGGAAAACATGAGAGGGCAAATTTTGGGGTACAACACTTAGTCTTTAGGAAAATTTCTTGTTGATACATCTCCCTCGTTTCTTCTTCCAATGACTCCATTATATGAAACTTCTACATATGCTCTTCTTGATGAGGTTTTTTTTTTTTACTTTTAGATGACGAATCTTCTGAGGATCGTTTACTCACCGAGATTTTTCTTTTAAATGAAACTATCAGGGTTGATTTTTCTTCTTCTTCTTCTTCTTCTTCTTTAAAAGAGTTCTTTGATGAAGTTGTTAGAGATTCTTTTAGGTTTGAGTTAATCCTTTCATCTTTAAATAGTTGAATCAACTATTCTTCTTGGATTTTCCTTAAAGTTATAAACATTCTCATCTCTCGGTTGAAGGATTGAATCAAATTTATGATTCCAATTCTTAAATCTTAAATATTTTTTAGCGACAAAATTGCTAACATGGCTTCCAAGATTTCTAATCTTTGAATATCACATGTGAAAATAACATTCATATTCATCTGGTGTTTCAACTTCTTTGACTTGTGTGTTCATTCCCTCTTGTATGATACTTTGAGAGACTTCATAAATCATTTAAAGAGTGTCATACATTTCTTTGGAAGAGTAAATTTGAAAACCTAAAGAAAATTATTTTCACTTAAAGACATAACCAAATAGTTTATAACTTTAAAATCAAATTCAAATGTTCTCTTGTCTTCTTTGGTCCAAAGAAAATCATGTTTATTTACTAGTTCATCATTAACATAGTTATTAGGGATAAACAGATCATTGGTTATTGTTTCCCATAATTAAAGATTAATGCTTTGAATTAAAATTTTAATTTTAGCTTTCCATAGATCAAATCTATTACCATTAAAGAATGTAGATGTGTTTAGGAAAGTCTCATTGTTAAAATAACTGTTGGTAGTCATTTTTCTCCTGAGACAATTAGTCTTTAAATAGGAATTAGGCTCTGGAGCCACTTATTATACATGTGACTCCATACACAAGAGGGGAGAATAAATTATAGAGGTTTGCAAAATTTTGGGTGAAAATAAAATAATTTAGAAAATCAAAGTTTAAAAATATTTTAAAACAAATGATTAAATAAGCAGCGGAAAACCAAAGGAAAGACAATAAAGTAAAGAGATAAGGGATATAGAGATACACTCGTATTTTAGAAGTTCGAATTGAATTGACCTACTCTTGTCCTTAAAAATTATTCTTGAGGGTATCTAATAAACTTGAAAGCTTTTAGAAGAATATTCTCACAAACCTCATTATACAAGAAAATAAAATTTTAACGTTAACTTCCAATCAAACAACGAACAAGGCTTAGAGTAGTCATCGTTCAAATCAAATAGATATTTTCCACTAAATGGTCTCAAAGCAAGATGGAGTTTTGAGTTGACTATCCTTTGAACCGAACTAGAGTTTTGTACAGGCTGACCAGAAACTGAATTGAGATTTTATAGTAGCTAATATCAAACTGACTGAGCTCTTACCAAGTTGAACTAAAGATCCAAGTGAAATTTTAACCAGGGTGATATTGAACCAGTAAAGCTTTTAACCATACTGAGCTCAAGAATCGAGAGATATTTTAATCAGGCAAATCTCAAACCATTAGAGATTTTAATATGAATGAGCTCAAGAACCGTTGTGGAGATTTTAATGGTTGATATTCACGAATCAAAAGAGAGCTTTCTTCTTTGTAAAACTCACACATCAAACATAAACTTTCTAGAGCAATCCTCCAAACAAGAGCTTTGAACTGGTTTAGCACGCAACCAAAAATTAATTTCTCATAGAAGAAATAACTACTCAAGAGTTAATACACTCTTGGTAAATTACAATTAAATCCTCACCCAGAATAAAGATAATTGTAAAATGAATAATGGTCATATAAAATCAATTAATGTTAATTGAAATTTTTTTTGATATTGTGTTGATAGTGACCCGTGAGATGAAAAGTTAGTTGTCTGTATGACTATGGAGTATTATCCAATTCGATATTGTATAAAATGTAGTTAGTTATACATGTAAATTTGAAATAAGTTATTTACTTGTAAAATGAGCAATGATCGTGTAAACTCAATTTTATTAAACAAGCATTCCAAAAAAAAAAAGAACTCATGAGATGGAGAACGGAAAAAAAATTGACATTTGGAAATAAATATTTTATCTCTCAAATAAAGAAAAATGTTGATTAAAATAAAATAGATATTATTATGATAGTGAGTGACCCGTGATATAAAAAGTTAGTTGTCTAAACTGTTATTGAGTATTATCCAATTTGATACGGTATAAAATATATTTAGATACACATATAAATTTGAAATGAGTTACTTAATTGTAAAATGAACAATGATAATATAAACTCAATTAATATTAATTAAAAATAAAATAAGTGTTGTGCTGAAAGTGACTCGTGAGATAAAAAATTAGTTGTCTACATTACTATTGAATATTTTATCTAATTTGATACGGTATAAAATATATTTAGATATATATGTAAACTTGAAATGAGTTACTTAATTGTAAAATGAACAATAATGATATAAACTCAATTGATGTTGATTAAAACTAAAATAAGTATTGTGTTGATCGTGATCCGTTAGATAAAAAATTAGTTGTCTATGTGATTATTGAATATTGAAATGTGTTAGTTAATTGTAAAATGAATAATAATCATATATACTCAACTGTATTAAATAACCATTCAAAAAAATTTAAAAAAAAATATTTGTGAGATGAAGAATGAAAAAAATTAATATTTGAAAATATAGATTTTGTCTCTCAAATAAAAACAACTATTGATTAAGAATAAAATATATATTGTGTTGATCGTGACTTTTGAAATGAGAAATTAATTGTTTGTATCGGTATTGAGTATTATCTAATTTAATAAAATAATATATTAATTTTTATAATTATAAATTATTTTTTAATAACTATGAATTACTGCCTTAATAACAACTAAATAATTGTGTTTTTTGTTAAGATTAAATTTTTTGTTTTGAATATCCAATAATATCATACGTCTTCATTTCATTTTAAAAAGGTTAAATTTTTTTTTTTTATATTTAGAAAAATAAAAGAGAAAGAGAAAATGGAGAGAGAAAAAACTAAAATATAAGTGAGAAAGTATCAAAAACAAATATAAAAGAAATTTAAAATTTGAAAAGTAATTTTGCCACTTGTCAAGTTATAGTTGATTTAGAAAGGAAATAATTGATTCTAATGTGGTGTAAATATTATTAACATCAAATAGCAATTTAAAGCATTTGATAGTATGTTTTATTATTTGATATAATTGATAAAATAATATATTAATTCTATAACTATGAATTAATTTTCAATTGCTATGAATTATGTCTTAATAACAATCAAAATTAAATGATTGTGTTTTTTTTTTAAATTAAATTTTGTATTTTGAATATTCAATATTATCATGTGTCTTCATTCCATTTAAAAGAGATTAAATTTTTGTTTAATTATGTTTAGGAAAAATAAAAAGAAAAGAGAAAATGAAAAAAAAAATAAAATATGTTGAAAAAGTGTGGAAAAAAGAAATGTGAGAAAAATTTAAAATTTGAAAAATAATTTTGTCACTTGTCAAGTTGTGGTTGATTTAGAAAGAAAATAATTGAATTATTTGATTGTATGTTTTATTATTTGATATAACTAGTAAAATACTTGTGCGTTCATATTGATAAATTTATTTAATATTTTATATATATTTTATTTAAATATATATATGTAAATTTGAAATAACTTTTTTAATTATAAAATAAATATTAATAATATAAACTCAATTGTGCTAGATAATCATACAAAAAAATTCGTGAAATAAAAAAAATTAACATTTAAAAATAAGAATTTTTTTATTTTAAATAAAGATAATTATTAATTAAAATAAAATGAATATTTTAGTGATAGTAATCCGTTAGAAAAAAAGAATAATAATAATAATAATAAATAGATAATATTTGATTAATATATAATAATAATAATAAAAATAATAGTAATAATAATAATAATAAATAGATAATAGTTGATTAGTTTATTTTATTATTTTAATATTTTAGAAGTACAAATAATTTAAAGTAAAATACACTATTGGGAGTTTGTATGTTTTTTTATTAATAAATATATAGTTTTAAAATAAAATTAACAATTTTTTGACATAAATTATTTAATCTAATAACTAAAGATTTTTATTATGAAAAATAATCTTAACAGGAAATATTTCAATTTAATATAAAATTATAATTTATTAAAATTTAAATATTATAATTGTTTTTGTTTTTATGATCAAAGTATTTTTTTTTATATTTAAAATTACGAGAGAGATGTCATATTTCTATCTAAACTTTTAAGCTTTAGATGGAGATTGATGTGATTTCTTATTTTTTTATGGTCTTAAAATATATTTTTTGTTTAAATTATTATCGTATAAGATTTTTACATACAAATTAAGGAATGTAATGATATTGTCATAAAATATTATATTTTTATAAAATTAACTCTATTAATATATTAGAAGTAGTGTAGAGAGTAATAAATAAATGACACAATTAAAATAATAGTAATTAGTATTATATTAAAAAATAAAAATGACAGTCATTTTAAAATAAAATTTATTTATTAAAACGACAGTTATTTTAAAATAGAGAGAGTATTATTTTTTTAAACTTCCTAACAAATTATAAAAGAGACTCATTCGATTCGGTGGAGGAAGAGAGTCAGATCCTATTATAACATTGTTCAGATATACTCTGGTCCATGAAATTAATTAAGAACCATAGATTGAAGCTTGAAGTTAATTAAGAACCATAGATTGAAGCTTGATGTTTGTCTCACTCATTTGATTCAATCATCAATCACATGACACACACGTCATCAAAACAATGTATACATACCCGTGACCCTTTTCATGGTACATTTTTACGTCTTATGCATCACGTTATTGTTATGTCAGTATACAAATCCAATAACCATAAATAAGGTTTTGTTCATGCTAATTTTAGTTTCATCATTACCCCAAAAGTCACTGCAACAAGATATTAGAGTACTTTACTTCACTGCCACAAAAGTGTTACTAATGTAGAATGTTCATTAGAATAATTTAGTACCACTGCTACTCAACTTGTTTGTTTTTTTCTTAATCTTGTCATTTTGTGTAATTAATTTTTTACTTCAGTTCAAAGCAATAGAATCCTCTATTACTTAATTAGAGGCCTTAATAAAAATATGAAACTAACTCTTTTTTGTATTGATTTCAATTCAATTTTCAACAAGCCAGGCTTGCACATTACTTGAGCTCTCACTTCAACATTCATAACTCACAAGTGTGTGCACCAATGCATTACAAAAATTTCTAAGGGATTGTGTTATATTAGATGTTATGTAATAATTTATTGCAAACAAAACAAAAGGTAATCAAATTATTAACAAACAAACTATCACATCAAAATCAAACATTCAAATAAATAAAAACTTATATATAATAACATTTTAAAACAAAAAGCTATTCTATAAATTAAAAAAATAAATTTAAAGAAGTAAATAAATGAGATGTTGTGTGTTTACACTTATGGAAAATTAACACAAAATAACAGAATAATACACTTTTCATTTATAAGAACCTTGAAAATCAACGATAAATATAAGATGACAAATTGAACAAATAAAAAAATACAAGAACACTGATATTTTCAACGTAAAAAACTCCTCAATATGACAGTAAAATCTACGAATCGTCCAAATCAAAGAAATAACTCCACTATAATCAATTGAGGGTACAAGAGAGTTTTAAAGTGATTTACAAAATAGTAATAACAACCGCAAATCACAAGCAAACTAGTTTACAAATAAGAATTCAAAAAATTGAAAAATTATCCAAATCTGAAGCTTTAGTGTGAAGCAATTATCTCTCAGCCCAGACTTCGTATTGAAGGTCAAAAGTTATATGTAGGTGTTGCGAACATGCGCACCAAATTTCAGCTTGATCTGATGGCTAACAGATCGGGGATCATCGATTTAGTGAGACTGATATAGAAAAAACGGGAATGAGTTTCTCTTCTCCTTTCTCTCTTTTGAATCCTTATTTTCTCTCTATTTCTCTCAACCCTAAACTGAAACTCCACTTATATAAATGAGAGAAATGGATTATTCATATTTGGATCTTTCTCTACATAGGAAGGAAGCTCAAGTCCAAAAAAATCTTCCCTCACAACTATGTGGAGGAAATCGTCAAACCGGCGATATCGCAACAAGCTTCAAATTTCCTTCTTGGTAACGCTTTAGTCATCATATCAGAACCATTATCATTTGTATGAACTTTAGCTAACTTCAAGAATTTAGCATCCAAAACATTACATATCCAATGATATCTCACATCAATGTGCTTGGACCCATTATGAAAAGTTGTGCTTGGACATATTTGTCTTGAACAAAATTAGTCTCCTGCAAAAACTTCTTCAACCCTAGTAGCTCTTTACATGCTTCGGTAATGATAATGAATTCAGCCTCTTTAGTAGAAATATTACACACTTTTGCAATCTGGATTGCCAAGCCACATCTCCCCGTGCAAATTTAATCATGTAGTCTAAAGTGGACTTTCTGGAATCAATGTCTCCAGCCATATCAGAGTCAGAGTATCCCACTAGAGTAGGCTTGTCTCCTCCAAAGCAAAGCCTCATACATGTAGTACTACAAAGATACCTTAAAATCTATTTTATAGCATTCCAATACTCTCAACCTGGATTTGACAAAAATCTACTAACTATACTAACAACATGTGGTATATCTGGTCTTGTACACACTATTGCACACATCAAACTACCCATAACAGATGCATAAGAAACATGTTTCATATCAAATGTTTCAACTTCACTTGAAGGACATTGATTAGAAATCAATTTGAAATGAATGGTAAGAGGAGTGCTTACCGCCTTTGAACTTTCCACTTTAAAATGAGTGTCGTTTTAAGGAAAATATGTTTCAAAATAAATGTCATTCTCACTTTTCAATGTAACAATGATTGTTGTTTTTCTAATTATGTCCTTCAATTATTAGTCTGTACACTACTTCTAACATATTAATAAGGCTAATTTAGTAAAATTGCAATGTCTTATAACAATATTATTGTATTTCTTAATCCATGTGCAAAAACTTTAAATGACACTCATTTTGAAACAGAGGGAATAATGTTCTTGTGACATCTAAAGTTTTATCTCCTTTCCATCACACATAATTTTAATTCCAAGAATCTATTTAGCTGCTCCCATGTCTTTCATGAAAAATGACTCTCCCAATTGCTTCTTTAACTTGTTAATGTTAGAAATATTTTTCCCTATAATAAGAATATTCTCAATATATAACAACAAGACAATAAAGTCATCATTAGAAAATTTTCTAACTGAGACGCAATGATCTGAAGTAGTCTTCTGCTATCCTTGATCACACATAACAGACTCAAACTTCTTGTACCATTTCCTTGGAGCTTACTTTAACCCATATAGATTCTTTTTCAATCTACAAACATGACCTTATTTGCCTTTAACTTGAAAACCATCGGGTTGTTTCATGTAGATCTTTCCTCCAAATCACCATGAAGGAAAGTCGTTTTCACATCCATTTTCTCAACCTCTAAATCAAGAGTAGCAGGTAAACTCAACACAGTTTTGATTGATGACATCTTTACAACAGATGAGAAAATATCATTAAAATCAACACCCTTTCTTTGAAGGAAACATTTCACCACTAATATGGCTTTATATCTTGGAGACTTAGAGTTGCTCTAATGTTTAACTCTATAAATCCACCTGTTTTCCAAAAGCCTTTTCCTTTAGGAAACTTCACTAAATCATAAGTGTGATTATAATGCAATGATTTCATCTCGTCATGCATTGCATTCAAACGCTTTTTATTTTCATCACTTTCCATGGCCTCTTGAAAACACTTAGGTTCACCCTCATCAGTCAAAGTCACATACTCATTAGAATTATATCTTGTAGAAGGTTGTCTCTGTCAGATAGACCTCCTAAGTTGAATTTGATATGATTTGTGAGCTTCACCAAGATTCTCATCTTGTGACATATCGCTCTCCCCTTCATCATCATTAGTTGTAATATCTACCTCGTCTCCAAGTTGTTGATCATCAACATAATCATATGACTCACCATTTTGATCATCACCACTAATATCATTTAGATTATGATTATAACCGAACTGGATTAACATTAGACAGACTGATATCTTTCTTGGGTGTAATATTCTCTACCCTATCAATGTATTCAATATTTTGGTCTTCCATGAATACTACATCGCGGCTTCGGATAAGCTTCTTCCCTACATGATCATAAAACATGTAACCAACCCCATCTTGCCCATATCCGATGAATATACATTTTTTTGACTTTGCATCCAACTTGGATATTTCATCCTTTATAATATGAACAAAAGCCTTACAACCAAAGACTCTCAAATGATCATACTTGACATTCTTTCCAAACCAAATCTTGTATGGAACTTCAGTGTTCAAAGGAAAAGTAGGAGTGAGATTAAGAACATGCACCGCCATGTAAAGTTCCTCACCCCAATAATTATTTGGCAACTTAGCTTCAGAGAATACACCTTACTCTCTAAATTAGTGTTTGATTAATCCTCTTAGCTAAACCATTCAATTGAGGAGTTTTATGAGGAGTCTTTTCATGTGTAATACCATGCTTCTTTCAATATGAATCAAATGATCCAAAATACTCACCACCATTATCAAAATGAACACATTGCAGCTTCTCGTATGTATGCCTCTCTACCAAATCATGGAACTCTTTAAACTTATCCAACACTTCGTCTTTTGTATTCAAGGCATAAACTCATAGTTTCCTGGAACAATCGTTAATAAAGGTAACAAAATAAAGTGCACCACTAAAAGATTTTACCTTTAATGGACTACAAACATTAGAATGTACCAATTGAAGAAACTTTGACTTCCTTAAGGGAGGATGTCTCTTGAAAGATATTTTAGTCTGTTTACCATCCATGAAATGATAACACTTCTCCAAATTTGCATTCTTTAATTCTTGAAGAATATCATTTTTGGCCAAAACATTCAACCCTTTTTCACTAATATGACTAAGTCTTTGGTGCCACAAAGATGCTTCCATGTCGATAGCATTCACATTATCCCTAGCAACCAAAACTTTTGTTATATACAATTTAAAAAGCTTCTCCCTCTAGCCACAACCAAGTTACCTTTGTTGAGTTTCCACTTTCCAGAACCAAAGTGATTGTCATAACCACAATCATCAAGCATATGCATAGAGATCAAATTAAAGCGGGAATTTGAAGCGCGTTTGACATCTTTAAGCAACAGTTGCATTCCCATGTTGATTTGTAAGTAAACATCACCAACTACAATCATCTTAGACACATCATCATTACCCATCTTTAACACTCCAAAGTCACTAGAAGTATAAGATGTGAAAAAATCTTTCCTTGGTGTAACATGTAATGTAGCACCACTATCAATTATCCATATTCTCTCATATGATACGAGATTAACATACTCATGATCATGTGAAATAACAAGATCATTACAAGTAGCAGTAGTAACACGATCATCATCATGATCTTCATGATCTTTTGTTTAGACTTACCTTTCCTGCCTTTGTTATCCCTTTTCCACTGATAACAATACATGTGTATGTTTCTTGTTTTGTGACAATAATGGCACTCCATATTCTTGTATCATGGCTTGGACTTGCTTCTGCTATTCTCTCTACCACCCTTCAGATCATTTTTCTGACTTCTCCCTATATTTTCAGTGATAAGTACCTCAGGTTGAGATAAAGAAAATTGTGTCTTCCTTCTCATCTCCTCATTAAGAATACCACCCTTAGACGTTTTCAAAGAAACAACACCTCTAGGAGCAGAACTTGTAATAGAAACTCGAAACATCTCCCAAGACTCTGGTAAAGATAGTAATAGAAATAGCCTCAAAAGTTCATCATCAAATTTGATACTAATTCCTAACATTTGATCAAGGAGCACTTGAAATTCACTCAAGTGATCTGAAGTAGAAGTCCCCTCCTTATACTTCAAACTTATGAAGATATTCAATAAGAACAATTTATTATTCCCTGATTTAGAGGCATACAATGACTTTATCTTCTCCCACAATTTATTAGACACAAAATTCGGCTTTGTAGAACTAAAAATCGGTAAATGAAATTTCTTCACAAATAGTAAATCTTTCATATTGACCTTCCATAAATGGTAATTAGAACCATTCAACAATATCATCTCCATCTTTGTATTTAACTATATCCATTCAAACAAGTAAAATAGACCTTAACCAAGAGCTATGATGCCACTCTTATGGGAAATTAAGATGAAATAACAGAACAATATGCAGTAGATATATAATTCCCCTCAATTGTAGGACACTTTAGGATCAACAACAAATATAAGACGGTAAACCGAAAAAATAAAGTCACAAAAGAACACTGATATTTTTAACGTAGAAAATCCCTCAATATGAGGGTAAAAGCCATGAGTCTTCCAGACCAAAGAAATAGCTCAACTATAATCAATTGAGGGTACAAGAGAGTCTTAAAGTGATTTAGAAAATAGTAATAACAACCGCAAATCACAAAGCAAACTAGCTTACAAGTAAGAATCCAAAAAACTGAAAAAATTACCCAAATTTGCAGCTTCAGTGCGAAGTAATTGGTCACGACTTTAAGATTCTATTGGGTTTACTGACTGCAAGTGCACAGTCTAATCGCATAGTTTTAAAAGATATTGAACGTAAGAAACTGACAATCAAACTAATGCTATCTAATGTTACTATTTAAATCTAAGGCTGATGATTAAAAAAATCTTGGGTTTTGAGGAAAACGGGAAATAAATTCAAATTTAATAAAAATATTCAATGACGGGACACCGGTATGAAACTCGTCAAACTTCGGGGATTCAATAAATCTCCGGTGTGGTTTTAAAAGTGAAAATACTTCTCAGTAGAAATACTGACTTAAAAGCCTTTATCTCACACTATCGTGTTATTGACTCTGACTATACTCCTAAACCAAAATGCCTTGCGCTCGCTGTCTCATTTGAATTTAAAAGTAATTTTTGGAAACTAGTAAATTCTAATCAATCCTAAAGTGTTATCGTTTTATTTAGAATTAATGTCTAGTTTCTACTATCTGGTTAAAATCTTAAACTCTCGTTTTATTGATTGTAACCTTTGTTTGCTTTTTACTCTCGTACAAAACTATTTTAATTAGAATTAGAAACTAGACCAGAAAAATAGTTTGTAAATATTTACGCTAATAAATTTCCAAATCCCATCAGTGTGACTACTTTTACATACCGGTATCAAGGGATTTAGCTGGATATAGTTTTGAATATAAACATGTTATAACAATGGTTAAATATAAAACTAAACATGATTTCTAAAAACAGAGACAATGAAAACTAAATTGAAACCTGAAAATAAAAAATGAATGAAATAACTGGAAGTATCTTCAAGTACAATTGAACTTGAATGCAACCTTGAATTAAAACTGGACTTTAAAATCGCGATGCTCCACAAATGCCGGTAGGATTCTCTTAACCAAAAGTACAGAATAAGTAATTATTATAGCCTAATACTAAAGTTGCAATAGTCCCCCGATGTGGAAGAGCTATCACTATTTCAGGTAATTTTCTGCCTGGAAATTAAGAATAATACACTGCTTGCAACGAAAAATGGTGGAACCCCTTCAACTATGAAGAACTACCCTTTTATAACCTCTTTGCTATATTCTCATAATCTTCATGGAGACAAATCAGGGACTAGTGGTTTCATGGAGAAATATCCGGGAGACTCGGCTCGTAGAGAAATATCAGGGGGGATTGAGCTCGTGAGTCACTAACGTGGAGAAAGCCACAAAAATTAAATATTTGGCTGCAAGTAATTGAGTTGTGGTGAGGGCCACACCCTATGTGTCAAGGGCCACACTTTTTGGTCTTCTGTGGCGAGGGACACATGTTTGAAATATTTTTTTTCTGCGCTTTTGATGATTTCTTCCATTCTTCTCAGTATCTTGGCCATTTCCCACTCTTTTACTCATGGAAGTTTTGTGTTAGAAATTACCTGAAATGAAATAGAAATATCAGCATAACAAGACAAAAATAAACGAAAACGATAATAAAATTCATGCGAGTCAAGTCGAATATACGATATAATTTCGCGTTATCAAACTCCCTTACACTTAAGTAAATAACTAGCAAATAACTAGCATGATAATTCAATTAAACACAGGCTCAATACAACAAATACACGACAAAACTCAAATCGTACGTGGTTGCAAGGAATTTTGTTAGATGGATAGATACTCAATGTCAACACAAAGGATACCGTAATGACACGAAACCACAAAACGCGATCAAAAACTCCCACCCTATGCAAACCAGTATGAATCATTCTATTATAACTCAACCTATTTCTTTTGTTTTATTTCAGCCACTTTCATTCGAGCGCAATCACATTAAGCCCTTTATTCGTGCATGCACATAGTATGGGAGTCAGTTAGTGATTCTGATCCTTAAGCACGGGGTTCTGGTACAAAAGTTTGGTAACCCTTTTATTTACCCAATCACAGTTGTGGGGGATCGGACCATAGTCCACCCTACCAAGTTCAGCACCAGACACCTCTGAACCAACTGATAACAGATTGTTTTATTACCTTTTTTATAGGTTCCACAACCGTTAGATTAAGTGATCGGATGAGGGTCACCTAACTTAATAGGTGCATTACCTATTTTAAATATATTATGGCAAAATTTTTTTTAGAATTTTTGGGATCATTCACTTATATTCATCGAATTTCTACGTAGTTTATACTTAAGATTGTGTCGACTGCTAATATAAACTAATCAGGGCTGGTTTAAAACTAAAACTTAAGGTCTTAGCATAATAGGTACTCAAGTTGATCATGTATAATTAGGGGGTTTAGGGTTTCGAAACAGTATCAGTTTTGTTGAATCTTTCTCAAATCATTCTAACATAGTCTAAGTGCAAAGCAACCTATATACTCTTAAAGTGTCGTGTCATGCATCAAACCAATAAATTTTTTGTTCTGGATCAAGAAAATGGGGAAATTAATTAATAGCAGAAACCATGTATAAAGACTTGATAGTCCATGAATTTGACTCGACTAAAGCAATTTACAAAGGAAATGAACAATAATTAAATCTACCTAGAAAGCCATAAAAAATGGTAAAGCTTCTTCCCTCACAATTAAACTGAGCATTGTCCCCAATACAACGACCTAAGGTAATAAAGGAAGGTAGAACCTAAAATGTCCCTACTGGTGGCCTTGGCCACGTGCTCGTCTATGCCCATCATTACCAGGCTGGTGAGGTGGCATATTCACATGCTGAATGTATTCCTGCAAGCCCTCTATACATACTGTCATAGCCGCCATCTCGTCAAGCACGCCTGACATTTTATGTTCATTCCTGGTACCATAATCACGTTGATCATGTTGAATCCACTGAATGATTTATATCATCTCAGTTTGTTGAGTTTATATATGTTGAATCTTTTGGTCGCACTGGGCATCCAATGCGCTACATTCCCTCATTTTAGCAAGGATGTCATAAAGAGTGACAGATGCGCTTTCATTCCTTCTTATGGGTCGGCGTCTGGATGATGTACCTGTAACATTTTCAGAAGAAACATGTATGGTGCGTGGGTGTGTATTAGTCTCCGGAGCAACCTGCTCCATCTCATCCAACTCATCATCAGTATAACCACCTTGTTCATCCTGTGTAGGAAGGCTAGGCTCAGGGGCGGTCAGATCATAAAGCCAATTATCCAAAATTTTCACATCAGTACAAGCACGACATGGAAAAATAACGCTCTTAACCTCATTGTTGCTAACAATCAAATAATGTTTGCCATCAATCCTAGCCTTGATCATATGTGCATACCGATAAAGATTAATGTCAAGAAAAACTGTTGGTATTTGCTGCATTATTGAAAGTTCAGTGCTCGAGCCTAATGCAAGTGCTATGAAGGTAACTATTAAAGGTGTGAAGAAAAAGCAATAAATGGGGGTTTGAATTATGTTTTCCTTTCTTTAAAAACTTTTGATTCTAAGCATTATTCGTTGAGTAATTCTTTCGATTGTTACTTCTAAATAATGCTTCTAATTAAGTTCAGAAAACATAAACTCTAAAGCATAAGAAAAAGTACATAACACACGATATATCCTAGTTCACTTGAGAAGCCCCCAAGCTAGTCCAGTCCACCCTTCTGAGGTGATTTTGCCTTGATCTCAAGGACTTAATCTGCTATAATGAATCTGATTACAATCACCCAGGCAACCACCGGTGACTAACATCTAATGACGTATTTAGGGATCCAAACTGTATATAATGTTTATTAACCCAATAGAATCTGATTCACTAGAATCTCCTACCAGGATTTCCTTTCAATGATATCCATCAGTGATCTCAGAAGGCTGACCTTCACTTAGTCCCCTTTGAGATATGAATATCATTGAGCCAATAGAATCCACTACCATGATTTCATCTACGATGGTCGCATACAAAGTCTTCTTGAGAATTCTTAACTCAACTGAGTCTCATAAGGAATCATCAAACAACTGTTTGAATTATGTTTGTTTATAATAATAACGCTTCTACATAAGCTGGATGTAAACAAAATTAAGTACATCATAAGAACCTAATACGCACTAAAATATATTATATTGTATTATAGCTTGATGTGTAGTCTTCTTTTCTTCAAGTAGCTTCTTCTTGGAGAACAGCCCAAAGCACTTAAATTGCTGAAGTCTTCTTCTTTATAAGCTTCTGGAAGCTTTATTGATCTTCATGTAGTAAAGAGAAGAACTTCTTTATCTTGGTTCACCATAGAACATTCTTGACAGCAGCCCTTGTTCTATTTTATTCTAAGATCACTTTAGAGCATAACATTTATGTTGTGGATTTGTAACTGGGGATTCCATGATCATCTTCATTATCTTCTGCGACTTAGCAATCTTTGTGCAGCATATGAAATTAAGCACATCGGGAATCAATGATTTCAATGTAATCCTTAACAACATGATTGAAGAATCATTTTGATAACAATTGTTCTTGTTGTTGTTATAATGGTTGATAATGTTTTGGTTGTGTTCCAATTATGATAGCTTCTTTAGCATTTGAGCACCAACAACTTACGACTTGTAACATGCATCCTTTTTTTGCAACCTGCAGCAAGCTCATCAACTTGTTTATATATACGATTATTTTTTTATATAGCCAATCAAAATAGAGTCGTTGAATTTTTAAAAAAGAGTCGTTACAAATAGTACTGCCACGCCCTTATCTCTTTCACACTTCTAGTTAGTGGAGAGGTAGTGGCATAAAGCTCTTTGGTACTATGTACTATTGTACCATGTTACCTTTATATTCTTTCCTTTTTCACTTCAGAGCCTTCTGCGAGCACGAGGTTAGAAGCGGGAACATAACATAAGGTCTTCAGAACTTCAAGTCTTCAGAACTGCGTCTTTAGTGTCTTCAGCACTTAGTCGTGAGAACCCGTTGTAGCGAATATTTGGATCAAAAGAGCTTCAAGTCTTCAGAGTCTTAAGAGTTGCATCTTTAGAGTCTTTAGCACTTGGACTTGAGAACCCGTTGTAGATGACCTAGGACCTTTATAACTTCAAGTCTTTGGAATCTTCAGACTTTCTGTCTTTAGAATCTTTAGCACTTGGTTCTTTAAGAATCCTTGTCTTTAGAACCTTATTATTAGAAACGCAAAGTCTTCAGCATCTAGACTTCAATTAGAAACATTGTCTTCAGATGTTTTAACTTTGTCTTCTTTGAAATAAGTTTTCTTTTAGAAAAAATGTTTTTATCATCTAGACTTCAGTAGAAACTTTGTCTTCAGATCTTATAACTTTGTTTCTTTGGAACACACTGTCTTTAGAAGCTTGAGTCTTTAGCATCTAGACTTTAGTATAAACTTAAGTCTTCAGATATTCTGATTGGTTTCTTTAAAACAACACCAGAGCTTACTCTTCAGACCTTCTACAGTATCTTGCTACTGTTCAATAGAACTTGTGTAGCATAGAAGCAGAATCAATTCTCTTATAATGTCTTGGCCACGATGTAACACGGTGGGAGAACTGACTTGTTTTGTGTTTTATTGCAAATGTTGCGAATAACAAGAGGTTCCACCGACTTTTCCTTTATCCAATAAGGAAAGGGTGAAAAGAACAAGAAAGACCTCGATAAATTTTGAGCTCGGGGGGTAAGTTATGAAAAGAGAAGGTGTTAGCATCCTTTTCGTCCGTAGTTATCTATGGGCTCTTAATCAATTAGCTCACTTTTTGAAAATTTCTTTGTGTTGTGTGTTTGAAAATATTTTGAAAATTTGCCAATGTAAGGCAAGACCTTGTAATGATTCTCGTATCTGTCCTCGAGAATGTGTACAAAGTGTTTTAAAAATATTTTGACAGTGTTTGTGTGAAATGTTCTGTTTTGAAGAGCTTTATGAGCAAGCAATTAGGAGTTCTACCCTACTCAAGGTCGTTCTTGTACTTCTCATTATCCTTTAGATAGTCTTATCTGTACCATTAGTTAGTAGGAAGCCCTATCTATTGGATTTGAAGGGACATACAAGGGTCATCGTACAATCATCGAAGGCAACTAGTAAGGACGCTTTAGTAATTTTCTTAAGGGACCCGATCATTTATCGAAAGGCAACGTCGAAAGGGTCATCAAGGGACTATGATCTTTGAATCGAGGGACTTTTCTAAAGCGTCCCTACTTTTGAGTGACATGACTGTTTTCCGAAGGCAACAAGGGAGGCTACCCTAGAGGTGCGAACGTGAAAGTAATTTTTTTCAATTATTTAGCTTTGATTTTTAGGGTTTTCTAACGATTCATTTTAATCTTGCCATAAAACCCTAGTTACTAAGCAATAAGTATAACAAGCATAGTAAAGTATTAAAGGTGAGGAAAGTAAACGCAGAAATGTAAACCCTAAACTATTACAATGATGTTACATAATAATAGAGCGGAAAAGAAAAACCCTAAGCTATTACAACCCGTAAACAGTTATATAATAGTGGAAAAAGGAACACGACGAATAAAAATTACATTCGTGAAACCTATACAGTCGATCTAAAAATGTGAAAGAAAAAGAAATGTTTTTTTGATATTTTTTATGAAAAAAAGGTTTTTGAATGATGATTTAAAATAAACCAAAAAATTAATTAATTTTAATTAATAAAAGAAAAGTTAATCAATTAAGTTAATTAAAAAAGTTAGTGGTAAAAACCTAAAACCTAATTATTTTAGGGTTTGTAAAAGAAAAGGTTTATGGTTTATGGTTAAGTGGATTTAGGGTTAAAAGGGAGAAAATAAGATAAATTGGTTAGAAACCAAAAAAACCATGAAAATGCCAGGGGTGAGTGTTGATTTCACGCCCTTAGCCTTTCTTCCCAGCATGCCTTGCCACTACGCCAAGCGCGCACTTATGTCAAAGGAATGGAATCAGCCCGCTTTGTATCATAACCTGCAAAATCTGGGAAAGCAAAGTGAACAAACCTCAAAACACCAAAAGGCAGGGATTGAACCCACACCTTGGTGTAGTAATGCCTTAACGCGCGCGCCTTTGCCACTGGGGTGACTATACATCCAGTGATATAAATGAAACGAATTAAATATAAGATAAAACCAATTAACTGGACCAGAGAGGCGCCAAAGCCCTAGATTCGGTCGTCTTCTCCAGTGGGTCTTTTTCTTGACTTGCAAAAACAACAAGTATTAGAGGTTCCCAGGGACCCTACCCCCCTAAATCGAGCCCTGCGATTTCAATGGGAGTGTTATTTTTGGCTAAAACATGCTAGTTTGTGAGATATAGAAAAAATAGCATGGATCAGTATGAATATGGTAGTTCATGGTTCAGCCATCACGGGACTCATACGATGGATTTTTCCTGCATGTTGTTACCTTATAAACAAATTAGTAAGGCTGGTAGGTATTAAAACATAAGGAAAAATAAAAAATTCAAATTCATGCAATGTGAGAAACCTACGAAGCATGTTCGAGGGTTTCATCCCTTTTGGATCATCACAAATGATCCACTATTACCCTACAATGCTTCAGGAATTGAATGGAAACATTGGTGTGTTGTGAAAGTGGCTGCAAGCTAGGGTTTCAAGTTGCCCTAGTTCTTGGAAATTTTTGGAAGTTTGGAAAGGTATCTTGCTGCAAGGATTCATATCATTTGATGTCTAAATGAATGAGATATATAGAGGATAATTAGGTTAAAAGATAGTGGGCTTGGAATTTGTAAGAAAAAGCCTTGATTTTATCTATATTATTTTGACTTTAAAGTAAATAAAAATAAAAATAAATAGAATAAAATGGCCAAGGGGTTTGTGAGTAAGCTCAGAAGTTCACCTTGAGGTATAAAACACGCATAGACTTTGAATCACAATCCCAATAGCGCAAAATTCCAAGTTTGGTCACTTTTGGTTTCATGCATTTGCTCAAAATTTCCCAACTTGTACCAATCATAACTCTCTCAATTTTCATCATATTAAGGTGATCTTAGACTTTTTAGAAAGCTCAATATGTCCTCTATAATCTCTAATTTTACCATTTTTGCATTTGAAAAATTTATCTTGATGTAAGTTTCCATGACAAAAAGTGTGTTTTTGTTGACTTTTGAAATGACATATAATGTTTTGGCTCATATCTCTCAAATGAAGCATTTTTTGGACTTGAGCTTAGAGAAAAAAAGTTGTAGATAATTGAATTTCCTTCAAAATGAGATTTGGTTGAGGAAAATATGATGAAGCATGAGAAAGTTGTGCTCTGTTAAAGCTCAGTTGACTTCTCCTTAAGAAAACCCTAATTTGGTAACTTTTGACTTTTTATGAATCCTGAGTTTTCTTGATGGATTATGATCAACCCTTGATCAAATGATGAATGTGACTTCAAAATGTTGATGTTGACCAAAAATATTGAGGTTTCACTGCATGTTGACCATAATTGACTTTTTTTGTCCAATGCAGTTGATTTTCAATCATCTGAGCAATTGACTGAGCAAACTTGTGATGCAAGTCTTGAAATTTGGCATGAGAATTATTAAAGACATATAAGAAACCATGACATACACTTTAGGCCTTAGAAACCAAATATTCCTTGAGAAAATTTAAACTCTAGTTGTAGGTCAATTTTTTAGGAGGAGAATTTGTCTGATTAATTCTTGAGTAACTTTCAGCAAATGAAGACCCTAGGAGAATGAGAAGATGTCTTGAAGAAAAAGGGAGGTCAACTTGTGGGGGTACAACAACTTCCTCTATTCAACCTTCTTAAACCTGAAGTGTTAGACTGGCAAGTCCGCCATTCGTGGTCTGAAGGTAGAAGAGGATTGAACACTTAATTGCTTAGAAATTTGCATTCGCATGTGCATGAGGTGATGTTGTTAGTTGATAATATTACTATAATGGGCTTAAAGATGCCATTTAGAGAGGTGAATGAATGTTGTTGGGGATGGTATTATGGATTCCATCACAGTAACTGTTGATAGGAGTATCAGAATGAGTCTACGCTTGACTATATCTGAAGAATGCTTTCCAGAATGAATCTCTGGGGAAAGTTCTTAAGTAGATGCTTGTCAGATTTAGTCTCTGAGGGAAATTCTTATCAGATTTGGCCTCTGAGGGAAATTATTTTCAAATTTAATCTCTGAGGTAAATGATTGTCATGTAGATAGTCGCCCCGTCCTGTTTCGGAAATTGATCCACAATATATTTTTGTTGGTAAACCGTCCTGTTTCGGGAATTCATACCACCTGGCCATGTCGATAGTTGCCCCGTCTGTTTCGGGAATTAATCTATTCCTGGTTATACAGATAGTTGTCTCGTCCTATTTCAGGAATTAATCTTTTCCTGGTCATACAAATAGTTGCCTTGTCTTGTTTCAGGAATTAATCTAGGACCTGCTTTTTATCGACCGTATAGATAGTTGCCTCATCTTGTTTCGGGAATTAATCTCTGACCTGTTTTTTGTTGGTAAACCTATCCTGTTTCGGGAATTCATACCGCCTGGCCATATAGATAGTTGCCCCATCTTGTTTCGGGAATTAATCTTTGACCTGTTTGAAAATTATTGATGATATTCGTCTGTTTGCGGACTAACCTAAAAGAAATAAAGTTAGTTTCTTGCAATGTCATGATGTACGTAATGCACTGTGTAATGGTGTTCTCTAAATAAATGAGAATGTTATATGCGTTTTGTATTCATATGCAATGATGTTTTGTAAATGATATATGGATATGATATGTCGTTGAAGCTTATTGGTAGCTTCGTGTAACATTTTTGGTTGGGGAAAATAAATCTATGACTGTTGCTAGGAATGAAGAATATGAATCTTTAATCTTGTTTAGGATGTCTATCATGGGGATTCCTACTTTCTATTTGAGGATACTCCACTGGGAATGTTTTACTTTTTCTTGGGGATAGAAGAGTTCAGGAACATTGGTCGTTCATCGCCTTACCGAGGAATTTAGTTCTTATATATCCTAACTTGGAGATAGAAGAGATGGATAACCTTTTGAGGTGTTGTCTGACTGAGTTTCTGATATGGATACCAACTCTTCTGTGGAGGACAAAGTTAAATGATATCTGGACTGGTTTCAGGTTTCGTAGCAACTCTCTGGGGATAGCGACCTTGACTATACTTTGTTGGAGAAGAGAATCTTGCCGGGGATTTGCAGTAATCGGAGAAATGGAATTTGTTGGGGAAATAAATCCTACTGGGGAAATAAACCCTGTTGGTGAAATACACCCCGCTGGAGAAGAGAATTTTGCAGGGGATTTTACGGTGTTAGAGAAATAAACTCCGCTGGAGGATTAAATTCCTGTGAACTGTGATGAGGGAATCATTTCTAATGGGAATTGGTATTTCATAGTTGTGCTAAGGAAGTTTCCATTATACATTAGGGAAATGATCAAAATTCCTTATCCTCTAGGGGATATGCTGGGGATGATAATCATATCAAGCTATTCCTCAGGGATGTGGAGGTGAACTGATGGAAGATGCCTCAATTTCTATCTGAATGCATATCAGAATCATTGAGGAATGTATCTTTGTTGTTGATGAGCTTATGAAGGTAGCTCTTCGAGGATTTTCCTGTAGGGATTTGTGGGCGGCTTAAATGTTATCCCAATTCCTAGAGTCTTTAGTAAATACTTATTCCTATTTTTATGCACATATTTGTTAACAATAATCATATTGATATGCACATGTTCATTCAATTTAGTCATTGGACGTTTTTCCAAACAAAACAGAGAAGGTAAAACAAATTTGAATTTTGAAATTATATTTGTATTGAAAGTTTTCCTATAAACGGGCAATTTTGTACAAAGAGGCAGAGATCCTAGTAAGAGAAAATCGCTGTAAAAAGGAAGAAAAATACAATGGAAAACAACTATGTGAAAATGATCCTATCGGGTTTCAACTCTACTATTTCCCCTTTGTCATCGAGCATCTCATCCATTACCATCGGAAGAAGTTGATTAAATTGATCTGTACCATTTGAACTTGACGATGGTAAAAAAGCTTGTTGTATGTGGGTGATCCAACAGGACATAATCGTACGCTTTAATCCCTAACTTTTTCCAGGACTGCTGTTGTACCCCAAAATTTGCCCTCCCATTTCTCATTGATTTCTCATCACAAATCCCTTGAAGATCAAGATCCAGTTAGAGTTTCATCTGCTCAAGACTTCTCCTTGCACTGCTGACCCAAATTAGGGTTTGTGTTTGCACAAAGATGTGTGGACCTAAAATGCCTAAGATGACTTTCATGCTTCATATTGGACTCCCAAGTTTATCCATATCAAGTTTCAAGTCTTGATTCCAAGTTTTGCCCAGTCAATTGAACAGTTGACCTAGAAATCAGCTGTATTGGGGGAAAAGTCAACTGTGACCAATTGACAGTCAAATCTCATGAAAATTGACCCACATCAACATTATGAACTCATATGAACCATTTGATCAAGTTTGGATCACAATTCCACAAGAAACTTGATCAGATCACCAAAAGGGCAAAATGGTAATTTTTAGGGTTTTGACTGCACAAAGGCAATTTTTGACTGTTTGACCTAGCCAAAAGCAAACCAATCTCACCTATGGACTCAAGGACCCCATGGAATTATCTTGACATGCTCAACAACCTCAAAATATCCCAAGTACACAAGATTGACAGTTGAATTTCCCAGTCAATTGATCAATTTTGACTGTATACTGAAAAGTCAAACTTTGACTTTTTGGTCAAAATCAAGAGTCAAGATTCATTTTTCATCAAAACATGCCAAATCATGAAACTTGTTCACCAAGAAATCAAGAAATGCAAATTAGGGTTAGAAATGAGAATTTTTCATAACTTAGAATTTTTCTAAGTTATGAAAAACCCTAATTTTTTCCCAACTTTGCCCCACTTTCTCACCAAGATTCATTTGGATTCAAACAAAAGTCAAAACATGAAATTTGTAGCTTGTTGCATAATCTACAACTTTGATTCACAAAGTTTTCCCAAATGAAGCTTGTATCTCAGGTTACAATTTTTGGAATAAGGGTACTAAACCATTCTTAACTTAGTGAAATTTTAACCTATTTTGGCAAGGTTTTCTACCCAACTTCAAGGCCATTTTCTATACACTTCCACTTGGAATTTCAATTTTCATTTCAAAGATGGATTGTAGTACACATTCCAAGCTTTCCAAAATGTCAAAGAACTCATTAAACAACCTCATAACTTGAGAGAATCGAATTTCACAATATGACAAAAACTCACTTTTGAATTGGTCATGTACATGTTCATAACTTAGGCCATTTTCAAGTCAGCATAGTTTGTGCTACATTACAGGTCCTTAAACCATCCAACACTCAATAATTTAATGCATGTTCATTGTGTTAAAGTGTTGTTCTTTGAGTTCAAGCATTACATACAAGTTTAATCCATTTATGGAAAAAGCAAAATGACCATTTTTGCAAAAGCAAGCTTTATGTCCAATTGAAAATCCAACAAGTACAGATGAGATCTAATTGGCACAAGATTATGAGAAAAACACTCTGATCAAGACAAGGTTAGCAGCATGTTTAAGGGTCCCCTACTTGCCTAAAACATCAAGTTGGCTTTGTTTGCTTAAGAGTGAAGAAAAGTATCATAACACAACATAACTTTGATCTCAGCATTAGGAACCTTAAGCAAATATTGTAGACACATTCCAAACATCCTAACCAAGCTGAAGCACGACCCTAAGACCATCAACACCTCCCCATTGCCAGAATCACTCTCAAACTGCAAAAACAGGGCAAGGCCTGCAGTTTGAACACCATCTCTCATTCCTTGCATGTTTTCTTGACCAAAGCTCATCAAACACATTCCCTAGCATCAATGCAAGCTAACCAAAACCTAAAACACGACCTGTAATTCCTCTAACCAGTTCCACCATTTTCACTTTTCTGATTTGCAGGTGAAGAGCTCTAGCACGATTCAAAAGGTTTCAAGACAAAGTAAAGCTTGGAATAGCATCCCTGCACATCAAGGAAGCTATACCAATCATCACTTTGCACTGAAAGTTTCTCCATTGCCAGATAGAACTTCAACTGAACAGGTAAGTTCATGGATTCGTATCTCTCTTATTAGGCATTGTTAGCTTTAGGTTTGTGAAGATAATATGTCACATTCATAGCCCTGAACATGCCCATGTAGTTAGATTTCATTTATGTTATGTGTGCTGCAAGAATTTTGAGTCTGAACATGGCAGAAAACTTAGGTCAGGATTTGGGAATGTCAAAATTCTCTCTCATTTCTGAGAGTTAGGATGAGTTTTTTTATATATTTGGAATCGTGATTCAATGCTTAACATTTCTTATGTTGGAAGTTTGTGCAAAAAATCAAAGAATCCAGGTGTTTGAATGTGAAATACAGGCGCGCGTTTTGACATGTTTTTTGTCTGAAGGTTGAAGAAGAAGGTTCATGGGCTGGGCCTTCTGTGCAATTTCTTTTCACACTGTAATCTCAAGCCTCAACTCAACTTTAGTTTTGATGAAAGACAAACAAGCTAGTTTGATGAAAGACAAACAAGCATTATGGAAAGAAGGAAAAGAAGTGGAAATCATCTTAAAGCATCATTCACTCAAAGCTTCAAGGAACTTGGCAAGCAATCAAGTATATCAATTCTCAATTAAACTACATTGATTAGAAATGCTCAAAAATGATATACACACTTGCCACATCACTTCAATTATATTTCAAAACAATTTTTAAGTTTTTCTCTGCTGTAAATCGATTAACATCTTGTGTAAATCGATTTACACATGCTTTTTCAAAAAACTGTTTGCTCCTGCCAGCAATCGATTTACAGGTTGTGTAAATCGATTGATCACAGAACAAACTGATTTTTTAACACTTGTAAATCGATTGACACAACATGCTAATCGATTTACACTTCAAACTTTTTGAAATTCTGAACGTTACAAACACGTGCAATCGATTTGCATGTTATGTTAATCGATTTGCACATTGAAAATTTTGAAAAATCTGAACTGGTTTCAAGATATCCTTCATACCTTTTCTCCAATAGTTGCATGATCAAACATTGCATCTTGTCACGTTTTACAAACAGAAAAGTGTCCTTTTGGAAAGGTATCTTGATTACTATATATTACAAAATATTTCAAATCATAAAAAACTCTTCTCTTGCAATAAAATCTGAACTTTGTAAAATATTCAAACTTCATATTTCTTAACTTTTAAGAACAAAGATTTTCTGCACTTTCACACAAATAAAGAACAGAAATCTTTGAGCATTATCTAACCATTGTGTTACAGTTTGAATTGCTTACAAGAGAAGAAAGAAGAAACTTCAAAGAAGTCACTCTAAGTGATCAACATCTTTCAAGAAATCATACTTCATAAAAACATACAAAGTGTAACTTATTTCCAGGATTGTTGGAATTAAGTATTAGATTACTTTTGTTCCTTGTTGTCCATTATTGGAAACAAGAGGTACCTTTTGAGAGGATTGTTCTCATTAGACTTATTGGAAATCCAAGAGGGTGTTCTTGGTTATTTGTTAGGTTCTTTAGTGGATAAGACTAGGAAGAGTCTTGTAAAAGTTCTAACAATATAGTAAAATCTCTTGCGTGTTTGCAAGGGGACTGGACGTACTTCCGGGTTGTGGAAGGAACCAGGATAATTCTCCGTGTCTCTTTACTTTCTGCACTTTACAGTTTTCAAAGCACTAAATCAAAACCAGAAAGTATAAAATAAGTCAAAAATCGACCATCACCTAATTCACCCCCCCTCTTAGGCGCAATCTTAATCTTACAATTGGTATCAGAGCAGGTTATAGGTAACCTGCTCCTAGAGATCCAGAATGGCTTCCGCAAATAATCAACCAGTTTTCAGAGATGGTGGTAGTAACAACAAGCCTCCTCTATTTTGTGGTGAATATTTTGACTTTTGGAAAATACGCATGAAGGCGCATTTAGAAGCACAAGGAGAGGAAGTATGGGATGCTGTTGAAAATGGTCCATTTATCCCAATAACAGTAATCAATGGCGTTGGGTCTGCAAAGCCCAAAACTGTATGGGACGACGATGATAAAAAGAAAGTTCTCTATGACAAAAAGGCAATAAACCTTCTTCAAGGTGCTCTCAGTATGGACGAATTTTTTCGTGTCTCAAACTGCAAAACAGCAAAGGAAATTTGGGATACCTTGGTTCAAACTCATGAAGGAACGGCTGAAGTAAAAAGATCAAGGCTAAATACCTTGAGTCAAGAATATGAACTATTTCGAATGCAGCCCGGAGAATTCATTCTTGACTTACAAAAGAGATTTGTGCATTTGACAAATCACTTAATTGCTCTTGGTAAAACCCTGTCAAATGATGAACTCAACTTGAAAATCCTTAGATCATTGACTAGGGAATGGCAACCAAAGGTAACGGCAATCTCGGAAAAGAAGAGTCTCTCCGCAATGACTTCCGCTACATTATTCGGCAAACTTCAAGAATACGAAACGGAACTCGGTAGACTTGAAAAACATGAGAATCTAGAAAAGAAGTCCAAAAACATTGCCTTAAAAATTGATTCAAAAGAAGTGGTAAAAGAAGACAATCCGGAAGAAGATGAAAATTTCATGCTTCTAGTGAAAAGACTTGGAAAGTTTTTTGGCAGAAATGACAAAGGCGGATCTCATGCACATAAGAGAAAGCACTTCAAGAAAAGAGAAGCCTCCACATCAACTCAAGATGTCTCATGTTATGAATGTGGAAAGCAAGGACATATCAAGCCAAACTGTCCAAATCTCCCAAAGAAAAATGGATTCAAAGGAAAGGACTCAAAACAAAAGAAAGCCTACATAGCATGGGAAGATAATGATATGAGCAGTTCATCGGAATCGGAAAGCGACGAAAGTGCAAACTTAGCCTTAATGGCATCGCATCACTCCGACAATGAAGAAGAGGTTAGTAATGAATTTAATCTTTTTGATGATGATGTTCAAGGTGCAATTGATGAACTCTTGAAAGAATGCAAAAGTTTATACAAAAAGGTGTCAAAACAAGAAAAAGAACTTCTAAGTTGTCTAGAAAAAATTGACACCATGACTAAAGATTTTGATCTTCAAAAACAAAATTTTATAAAAGAAAAGGAAAACTTTGCATGCTCCAAGTGTGAATCAAATGTCTTTCAAATTGTTCAATTGAAAAGAGTCATTGAACGATATGAAAAAGGACAAATAGGATTGGAAGGATTACTAAGCCAACAACGTTATCCTAATGATAAAAGAGGTCTTGGTTATGTGAATACTAAGAAACCAAGTAACAATCCCACTGTTTTTGTAAAGGCTAGTAATAGTTCCAATCCCAAGAAAGTAGAAAAGAAGCAAGTTGTTCATAATCATCAAAAGAAAAAGGCTAATGTATCTAAAAGAAAACAAATTCCTAGATACAAGAGCAAATTTGTTCCAAACTGTTTTTACTGTGGTATTATTGGACACACACCAAATGCATGCTATATTAGAAATTTCAGTATGGCTAGTGGACATTATGCATGGGTGAAAAAGGGAACTAACTATGAAGGACCCAAGGCAACTTGGGTACCTAACAAGAAATAATCTGTTTTTGTAGGTATGCTTGAAATCCACTTCAAATGTTTGGTATCTTGACAGTGGATGTTCAAAGCATATGACAGGAGATGTACACCAATTTTCATATCTAGTACATAAAGCCAAAGGGTATGTCACCTATGGAGACAACACCAAAGGAAAGATTCTTGGCGTTGGAATAGTTGGCACACCTCCATCCATTCAAATTGAGGATGTTCTCTATGTTGAAGGATTAAAGCACAACCTTCTTAGCATAAGTCAACTTTGCGATAGAGGGTTCAAGATCAAATTCAACAAAGAAGAATGCCTTATTATGGATGAGGCAACCAATGAGGTAAAACTCAAAGGTATAAGATCTAACAATATTTTTGTGATTACTCTAGATGATTTGTCTATGAAGGTACAATGTCTTATGGTAAACAACAATGACGCTTGGTTATGGCATAAGAGGATTGCTCACATTCACATGGAGCACTTGAACAAATTGGTTAAGCATGACTTAGTTATTGGTCTACCAAAGATGAAGTTCATCAAAGACAAATTATGTAGTGCATGCCAAAAGGGCAAACAGACCAAATCAACTTTCAAACCAAAGAATGTGGTTTCAACAACAAGACCACTTCAATTGTTGCACATGGATCTTTTTGGTCCATCTAGAACAAGAAGCTTCGGAGGTAACAGTTATGCATTCCCGGACGAAACACATTGACATCAGACATCATTTCATCCGAGACCATGTACTCAAAGGAGATGTCGAGATCACATTTGTGGACACTCAAAATCAACTCGCGGACATCTTCACAAAAGCACTTGCAAAGGATGCATTTTTCAAAATTCGTCGTGAACTTGGAATCCTCGATGAACAAGATATTTAAGGTGCACTCAATCCTTGACTATACCTTAATGTACATATATATGTGGATAGACATTGTTTCAAATGTTAAAAATAATGATGTTTTAAATTTTCTCTTTTTAAGTAAATCGATTTACACCATATGTCAATCGATTTACTACTGAAGCAAATCATTTCTTTTATTAAAATCTATTGTGTAAATCGATTTACACAATATGTCAATCGATTTACTACTGAAGCAAATCATTTTTTTAATAAAATCTTGTGTGTAAATCGATTTACACAATATGTAAATCGATTTACCACTGAACGAAAATTATTTTTTCATAAAAATTTTCTGTGTAAATTGATTTAACCAATGGGCAAATCGATTTACAACAGAAGCTGAAGCATTTTTACTTAATCTTTCCATTATGCAAATATGTTTCAATCTGTTATAAGTATCATTTCTTGTTGCATCTTTCCCTTCTTTTTGATAATGTCAAAGGGGGAGAAGGATGTAATAGCACTTTATGGTTGTTTGTTTTCATTGTCTTTACAGAGCAAACTTTCAAATCTTTTTCTCCATAGGGGGAGAAATCTTCTCAGGGGGAGAAAACACCTTTTGCTCAAATTCTGATCAACACATAAAGGAAAATGGTTTGTCATCATCAAAAAGGGGGAGAATGTAATCTCAAGCCTCAACTCAACTTTAGTTTTGATGAAAGACAAACAAGCTAGTTTGATGAAAGACAAACAAGCATTATGGAAAGAAGGAAAAGAAGTGGAAATCATCTTAAAGCATCATTCACTCAAAGCTTCAAGGAACTTGGCAAGCAATCAAGTATATCAATTCTCAATTAAACTACATTGATTAGAAATGCTCAAAAATGATATACACACTTGCCACATCACTTCAATTATATTTCAAAACAATTTTTAAGTTTTTCTCTGCTGTAAATCGATTAACATCTTGTGTAAATCGATTTACACATGCTTTTTCAAAAAACTGTTTGCTCCTGCCAGCAATCGATTTACAGGTTGTGTAAATCGATTGATCACAGAACAAACTGATTTTTTAACACTTGTAAATCGATTGACACAACATGCTAATCGATTTACACTTCAAACTTTTTGAAATTCTGAACGTTACAAACACGTGCAATCGATTTGCATGTTATGTTAATCGATTTGCACATTGAAAATTTTGAAAAATCTGAACTGGTTTCAAGATATCCTTCATACCTTTTCTCCAATAGTTGCATGATCAAACATTGCATCTTGTCACGTTTTACAAACAGAAAAGTGTCCTTTTGGAAAGGTATCTTGATTACTATATATTACAAAATATTTCAAATCATAAAAAACTCTTCTCTTGCAATAAAATCTGAACTTTGTAAAATATTCAAACTTCATATTTCTTAACTTTTAAGAACAAAGATTTTCTGCACTTTCACACAAATAAAGAACAGAAATCTTTGAGCATTATCTAACCATTGTGTTACAGTTTGAATTGCTTACAAGAGAAGAAAGAAGAAACTTCAAAGAAGTCACTCTAAGTGATCAACATCTTTCAAGAAATCATACTTCATAAAAACATACAAAGTGTAACTTATTTCCAGGATTGTTGGAATTAAGTATTAGATTACTTTTGTTCCTTGTTGTCCATTATTGGAAACAAGAGGTACCTTTTGAGAGGATTGTTCTCATTAGACTTATTGGAAATACAAGAGGGTGTTCTTGGTTATTTGTTAGGTTCTTTAGTGGATAAGACTAGGAAGAGTCTTGTAAAAGTTCTAACAATATAGTAAAATCTCTTGCGTGTTTGCAAGGGGACTGGACGTACTTCCGGGTTGTGGAAGGAACCAGGATAATTCTCCGTGTCTCTTTACTTTCTGCACTTTACAGTTTTCAAAGCACTAAATCAAAACCAGAAAGTATAAAATAAGTCAAAAATCGACCATCACCTAATTCACCCCCCCTCTTAGGCGCAATCTTAATCTTACACACACCACATTATTTCTTCTGCACCCCCTGAGCCCATTTGCTTTATTTCATTGATTTTTTGACTTTTCTTTTTTCATTCTAACTTATTTATTTTTGTTAATAATATTAAAAACCTAAAAAATATTTTTTGCACCATTTTTATATTTTTAGGCATTTATTTGATTACATTGATATTTGTATGTAAATAAATACATATTACATTATTTAGAATAAATAGGAAAAATAATATAAACACTTTGTATTTTTCCATTTTTATTTTATTTTTATCTTCTTAAAATACTTTATATGAAATATACTTTTTTTATAAAAATTAAATGTTTTTTTATTTTGTGCATATTTAATATATATATTTGTAAATAATAGAAATAAATACATATACATTAGTACACTTAAAATAAAAATACCAAAAATATACATATTTTTATATTTAACACTAAAAAAATGTATTTTTATAAATATACTTCATTTTCATTTTATTTTTGTATATAAATAATAAATATTATATATATTGAATAAATACTACATTTTATTTAATAAACTAGGGTTTTGCCCTAAATATGAAAATACTCCAAAAATAATACCTTTTTATTTTGTTTATTTGAATACATAAATAATACCTTTTCTTTTCATATACATAAAAACCTTTTTTTGCATTTTTGCATCTTTATTATTTTCCATTTAATTTATGCAATCAATTATTTGTAAATATTCCAAAAATGATGTAATAGCTAGGTTTAATTTCTTTGTCTAAATATCCTCCCATTTGAACATTTGTACCCCCCTTCCCATATTGTGTTGTAATAGTGTAGGAATTTTACTTTTCGCACTTTAAACGCTTCCTAAATATACCATGCTAGAATTAGGGTTTGTATGCAAATAAAAAGAACAAAATAGCTTGACCTAATTTCAAGATAAATGAGCATGAAATATGGACAACACATATCACACTTGCACCCCTAGGGTATTCCACTTTGTTGCCTTCAAATAATTGGGCCATATTGCATGTTAGGTTTCTTTGGGTAAAACAAACAATCAAATGATCATAGTCCCTCGATGACGCTTTCGAAAAGTTGCCTAAAATGATCAAGTCCCTTTCAAAGAAAAAATTGCCCAAAGACATTTAACACTATTGAAATTATGGTCTAAACGATTACCCGCGCTCGTCCTTTTCACCTCCTAATACAAGATTGTCCACCAAATGCAATGGTGGAACAAAAATGTCAAAAGGTTTAAAACATAACAAAAATCTTTGAGAAAACTTTAGGGTAGATAACTCTTAGGTACTTGTCAATTTGCAAAGAAAACACTTGCCTAATTTCAAACCACACTTCACAAATACTTCCAAAACAAACTTTCAAAAAACCTTGAAACATCTTTTCAAAAGACAAAACACCTTTTGTAAAACATTCGAGTAAAGAATTGTTACAAGGGTAGCCTATACAAGGCATCTTTTCAAAACATTTTCAAAACCACACACCGAGCACCATTTCAAACAATTGAAAACCAAGGCAAGTTGATCTAAGAAAGTACCTAAGAGCCCATGGATAACCATGGATAGAAAGGGTGCTAATACCTTCCCTTTCTATAATCTACTCCCCGAACCCAAGAAAAATCTCAAAGGTTTTTGCTGTGCTTTTTAAACCTTTCCTTAGGATAAAATAAAAAGTCGGTGGCGACTCTTGCTCAACCGAAACATTTGCGAAAACAAACGCAAAACCATAGTCAGTTCTCCCACCGTATCACAGAACTGGCGACTCTGCTGGGGAGTACTTTAAAAGTGGAGTAACCTTAGGGCTTAGATCACCCTCTTGCATGACTAATTGTTTGATTTGTTTGCTTTATATCTTGGCTCTATTGTTTGGGTTTGCAATCCTACACCCGGATTTTGGGAAACATTCATAGATAGCAATACGTTGTGGAAACTGTGCGGGGTATACCGACATGGTCGAAGCAATAGCTATATTAGTGCGACATATTTGTGAGTACCGGTAACCCTTGAGTTCAATCAAGGAGAGTACGAGGCCGCTGAGTGATGTCACTAAGCACTAATGACCTAGAACCTTACTTGACCATCTTGGCCTTTTATTAGGGGTAGTGAGATGACCGGCTTTGGTGCAGTCCGAAGTTGGTAGATACTCGATACTACACTCATTGAGGGTTGTTTTCTTGGAATATTTTGGTCGCTAGTTAAGTGGCTAAACCAAAACAATGAACAATGAAAACAATCCCGTGATATTGAGCTCCTTAGAACCCGGTTACTATTTATAGGACAGGTTTTTAAGCCAACTACACTCAAGAGGGTACTTACCTATGAAACCCCATGCAAGCCTGAAACTAGGGTTTGGTGTGAATTGCTTGTACACATGTTTTGTGCATACATCATAAACATCATAAAGCATCATATGCATTCACTAACCATTTCAAGGATTTGGATCTTCATCTTTGTTCCTGTTTTGTAGGTCATGTAAATTCCTCGCAGAAACACCATTCAAGTCAACCTTGTGAGAATCTCTCCTCAACTCAAGGAGCTCACCTCAAGAATTCCTGAAAATTCATCCTTCAGTGAAAGACATGGTAGACTGCTCAGCCTAGTCAACACCAACATTGAAGAAGACATGATGAAAGTGCTATTCCAGTTCTTTGACCCTCTTCACCACTGTTTCACTTTCCCTGATTATCAGTTGGTACCCACTTTGGAGGAGTTTTCTCAACTCCTAAGAATCCCTATTCTTAATCAACTACCATTCAACGGTACGGAAAAGGAACCAAAGCCGGAAGATGTTGCTCGAGCATTACATCTACAACCATCCGACATCAAGGGGCATTGGGAAACCAGAAGCGGCGTCAAAGGATTCTTAGCAAAATTCTTGTTTGAGAAGGCACAAGAATGTTGGAACTCATTGGACCTACAAGCCTTTGAAGAGATTGTGGCACTCCTTATCTATGGGTTGGTCTTGTTCCCAAATCCTGGCCAATTGGTAGATGTCAACGCCGTCAAAATCTTCTTGTCCAGAAATCCAATACCAACATTGCTTGGGGACATTCTTCACTCATTTTACACACGAACAATGAGAAAGAGGGGTGTTCTCATGTGCTTTACTCCTCTCCTTGCAAGGTGGTTTATTTCGCACCTTCCACAACCTGTCTTGAAGAATGACCAAGGCTCAAGGTGGTCCCAACGGTTGATGACTCTTACCCACTCTGATGTACATTGGTGTTCTCGGTCCAGAGAAAATGTCATCATCGTCGATCGTTGCGGAGAATTTCCTAATGTTCCTTTACTTGGAATTAGAGGAGGTATCACCTACAACCCTTGCCTGGCTTTAAGGCAATTTGGATATGCACGGAGGGATGGCCCTCACGATATGTTGATTCCTGACCTAGTTTTTGACTTCGACAACGATGCGCAAGGACTTCGCCAAAGATTCATCAGAGCTTGGGGAAGACCCAACAAGGTTGATAGCAAGACTCTGGGACACAAGAACTCCATCCCTCTTGAGCCTTATCTCAAGTGGGTACGAGCCCGAGCACAAAGTCTGATGATGCCTTATCCTCATGTTCTCCCTGTGATTAAAGAGCCCGTCAATGAAGGAGAGGTTCCCTACACCATCCTGCATCCAGACATGCCTACATCGTGGGAGGAAATGTAGAAAAGTTGGATTCAGCTCAAGGAGGAACGGAATACTTTTGAAGCTAGCTTCTACGCCAGTGAGAAGAAGGTTCTAGAGCTTACCCGCCGACTCCATGAGCAAGAGGCCCTCAACACCTACATCGCACCAAAGAGGATGCGCAATGTCTTTTTGCCTTGAGAAGTTATTTTGTAATATTTGGCCCATGGGGCATTTATGTACTAACAAATTTCTTCTTATTAATATGACGTGCGTTCTTCTTTGTCTGAAACAATTTTGAATGTCCTAAATCCTTGAATGCATTGCATACATAAGCATACCATTCATCATGTGCATAAGCAGGTCTCACTCCAGGTTTCCTTATCTGTCTGCTGTTTATTTCAGTAGGATGGATCTCGAGCAAACAGTCAAAGACCTGCAAGCTCAGAATGCACAGTTCCAGCAACTCTTGATGACCTTGGCTAAGGGTCAGGAGGATATCAAGACTCAATTGGGGAACAAAGACCTAGTGAAAAAGAAGAAAAAGAGACTCGGGGTGGCTACTTTAGGGAGAAGATTTGACGGAGAAGCTCGGAGAGTGCTTGAATTTCCTCCTATTTCTGATGAAGGAACCAGCAAAGGAGGTGGGGCTGCGGTACCTTCCGAGTCTGATGCGGAAGAAGAAGAGGTCGAAGAGGATGAAGATTATTCTGATCAGCAATACCCTCCAGCTGATGATAAATACAAAGGGCTAGAAGACAAATTGGCCGCCATGGAATTACAAAGAGTACCAGGTTTGGATTTTGAAGACTTGGGTTTGGTCGTCGGGATTGTGATCCCCCCAAAATTCAAAGTGCCGGTGTTTGTGAGGTATGATGGGCTGTCCTGTCCCAAAATGCATCTCAGGTCCTACGTGAGAAAGATCCAACCCTATACGGAAGACAAAAACCTCTGGATTCATTTCTTTCAAGACAGCCTTTCGGGAGCTCAGTTGGAGTGGTTTTATCAGCTAGAAGGAACCAGTGTCAGAAATTGGGAAGATTTGGCCACCGCTTTCTACAAACAATACCAGTATAATTCTGACCTTGCTCCTACTCGTACCCAACTTCAGGGTATGTCACTAGGAACAAGCGAGGGATTCAAAGAATATGCACAAAAATGGAGGGATTTGGCTGACAGGGTGCAGCCTCCTTTAACCGACCGCGAGCTCGTTGATATGTTTCTAGGGACCCTATCTGGGCCATTTTTCAATCATCTAATTGGTAACTCTTCCGCGGGGTTTACCGATTTGATCTTAACGGGCGAAAGAATAGAAGCTGGCATCAAGTCAGGAAAGATTCAGAAGGGTGTCGCTGCAAGTGTCAAGAAGAAACCTTTTAAGAAGGAGACAGCTGTGGTATATTCTCAGAGAAGAGCAGGGAAGACGGAGCGTCGACCAACTGTGGGGGCCGTAATGATTCAAAACACTCCAAGTGAGCTGCCTCGCTATAACCAGTCCAGACCAAATCAACAACGGGTGGAACGGCCACAACGGCAGTTCACCCGCATTAATATGACTCCAGCGCAAGTGCTTCCCCATCTGTTGAAGTTGAATCTTGCCACCATCAAGGAGGCACTAAAGAATGTGAATACGTCCTCTCCGCATTATCATGCCAATGCTAAATGCGCCTACCATTCAGACATTGTTGGACACGACACCAATGATTGTTGGGCACTCAAGCATAAAATACAAGACCTGATAGAGGCGAAGGAGGTGGAGTTTGACGCTCCAGAGAAGCCTAATGTGATATCTGCACCCATGCCGAAGCACGGCCGAAATGTCAACGCTATTGAAGAAGATTTATATGTTGCTGATGTCAATGATCTGACTACTCCATTGCTAACCATTAAGTTGAATTTGTTAAGGGCCGGGATCTTCCCGGGATGTAAAGAAGACTGCTATTGTTGTTACTCTCTGCCATTTGATTGTCCGCTACTGAAGAAAGGCATCCAAGGCCTTATGGATAGTCGACAAATTTTGTTTGAAAAAGTTTCCGCTGTTCCAGTTCATACTGAAGATGTCTCAATCATAACCATTCACGCCAATATTTCCAAGGCCGTCATAAATCCTGTTAAGAATACGCCAGCTACGAAATCTGTTCCTTTGAAGATAACAATGCCAGGGCCTGTTCCCTATGTTTCTGAGAAATCGATACCTTGGAACTATGGCGACGACGTCTACTACCATGGTATCAAGCAAATCGAAATAACTGCAGAAAGTTCGGATGATGAAGAAGCCAACATTAGTAACATTGCAGGCACTAGCAAAATCACCAGGAGCGGGAGAATATTTTCTCCAAAGATTTCCCCTCCAAGAGCAATCTTTGGACCCTCATCAGCTGACAAGGTCATCCCCGCACCAATAAAACTTTCTGCTAGAACTCCTTTGATTGAAGACGTTGTTGTTCCTAGTACTGTCTCTCCTACCGCTGCTGACAAAGGTAAGGGAATCCAAGATGAACCCGTCAGGACGAGGGCTCAACCCTTGGTTATCCCGGAAACCTCCAAGAAGGAAATGGATGAGATTTTGAGGATAATCAAAAGAAGTGATTACGATGTGGTAGAACAATTGGGGCAAACCCCCTCAAAGATTTCCATGCTGGCACTATTACTTTGCTCAGAAGCGCACGCTAAAGCCCTGATAAAATTCCTGAAGGCAGCCCATGTGCCCCAGGAGACCTCTGCGGATCAATTTCAAAATTGCGTGGCTAGCCTGACTGCGGACAATGGATTAGGTTTTTCTGATGCCGACCTAACTCCTAAAGGTAGAAACCACAATGATGCTTTGCACATTTCAGTCGAGTGCCGAGGAACCACTCTCGCACACGTCTTGGTCGACACTGGTTCGTCGCTGAATGTACTGCCTAAAAAGGCCTTGGACCGACTAGATTGTGAAGGGTTGGAGTTGAAGCCGAGTGATATTGTTGTCAGAGCTTTCGATGGTTCGAAGAGAATGGTCCATGGGGAGGTTGAAATTCCCATCAAGATATGCACTGAGGTGTTTAAATCTACTTTCTATGTGATGGACATTCGTCCGTCATACTCTTGCTTGCTGGGTAGGCCCTGGATACACCATGCTGGGGCAGTCACCTCCTCCTTGCATCAGATGTTGAAGTATCCTGTCAAGGGAAAGATCATTACTGTCTATGGCGAAGAAAAATACATGATTAGCCACTTAAACTCCTTCCGATATGTGGAGGTTGAATGGGAATTCATTGAGACGCCTTTTCAGCATTTCGAAGAAGTCCTTCCTGAAATAGCAGTAACAAAATTGGCAGCCGAGACACCGAGGCAGATGGCCAGGATGGCATCTCTGGAGGACGCAAGGGCCGCAATAAAAGAAGGAAAGAATTCAGCATGGGGGTAGTTACCTGATATTCCGCATAAGACCGACAAATTTGGGTTAGGGTTCACAGCCGCAGGCCAGAAAGCTATGCGTCGTTCGAAGATTGAAAGAGCGCCAGTCAAAATTTCTCCCTACGGAATCAACGCCTTGGAGGATGAGGACAAAGAAAGCAACATTGAAGAATGGATTTATCCAACTGTCAAAGGAGGATTGAGCAACTGGGAGGCAAAAGACTTTGTCCCCATCACTTTTATTCATCAGTAATTTATCTGTTAAACATTTCTTATTTGGTCTGTAATATTTACTCTCAAACAATCCGTACACTATCTTTTCACCTCATGCCTTGCCCGGGGCATGTAGGTCCATTTGTAAGGGTTTTGATTATTTTTCATATCCATATGCCATGTTTAATGATTCATTGGACGTTTTCCATTTGATAAACTGCTTGTGCTCATTTTCTTTCCTTTTTCATTTTTTGTTTAAGGATGGCTATCCCTTACACACACCCACACTCACCAATGCAGGTACCCATCCACTCCAAATTCCATGGGTGACGATTCTGCTATATCTTTCAATAACTCTGAAGATCTGGTCAATCTAGCCGAGTATGAAGATGACGAAGGTTGTGAAGTACCAGGGGAACTAGCCAGACTTCTACAACAAGAGGAAAGGGCCATCCTACCGCACGAAAAGTCATTGGAATTTGTCATCTTGGGAACCGAGGAAGACCGGAAAGAGGTGCAAGTGGGTGCCAATCTGGAACCGAGTGTCAAGGAACGCCTGATACAGTTGTTGAATGAGTATGTTGAAATCTTCGCTTGGTCTTACAAAGACATGCCGGGTTTAGACACAGACATCGTGGTTCACCGTCTCCCCACAAGAGAAGACTGTCCATCGATCAAGCAAAAAGTTCACCGAATGAGGCCCGACATGTCTGAAAAGATCAAAGCAGAGGTAATGAAGCAATTCGACACTGGCTTTCTGGATGTTAAGTCCTATCCTCAATGGGTCGCTAACATCGTGCCAGTACCTAAGAAGGATGGCAAAGTCAGGATGTGTGTGGACTACCGGGATCTGAATAGGGCCAGCCCCAAAGATGATTTCCCGCTACCTCATATTAACATTTTGATCGACAATACAGCTCAGCACAAAGTGTTTTCCTTCATGGATGGATTCTTGGGCTACAATCAAATCAAAATGGCCCCCGAGGATATGGAGAAAACAACTTTTGTCACGCAATGGGGCACTTTCTGTTACAAAGTGATGCCGTTCGGGCTGAAGAACGCAGGGGCAACTTATCAACGCGCCATGGTAGCTTTATTTCATGACATGATACATCATGAAATTGAAGTCTACGTAGACGATATGATAGCTCGGTCACAAACAGAGGAAGAGCACCTTGAACATCTAGAGAAGCTGTTTGCCAGATTGAAAGAATACAAGCTCAGGCTGAATCCAAGTAAATGCACTTTTGGAGTTAGGTCTGGTAAACTCCTGGGATTCATTGTAAGCAATAAAGGCATTGAAGTCGATCCGGAAAAAGTGAAAGCAATACAAGAAATGCATGCTCCCCGTACTGAAAAGGAGGTTAGAGGGTTCTTGGGGCGCTTGAACTATATTGCCAGATTCATCTCGCATCTGACTTCTACCTGTGAGCCAATTTTCAAACTCTTGAAAAAAGATCAGGTAGTCGAATGGAACGACGATTGTCAAGCTGCTTTTGATAGAATCAAGGAGTATTTGCTAGAACCTCCTATTCTAATGCCACCCGTCGAAGGAAGACCATTGATCATGTATTTGACCGTCTTGGATAACTCAATGGGGTGTGTTTTGGGCCAGCATGACGAGTCTGGTCGAAAAGAGCATGCTATTTATTACCTTAGCAAAAAGTTTACCGACTGTGAGACTCGCTACTCACTGCTCGAGAAAACTTGCTGCGCTTTGGTATGGGCTGCTCGCCGACTAAGACAGTATATGTTGACTCATACTACCTTGTTGATTTCCAAAATGGATCCTATCAAGTATATCTTCGAAAAGCCCGCCTTATCTGGAAGGATAGCTAGATGGCAGATGATCCTAACTGAGTATGACATCCAGTACACCACCCAAAAAGCTATAAAAGGGAGTGTACTAGCTGACCATCTGGCTCATCAGGCTATCGAAGATTATCAACCCATGAGATTTGACTTCCCAGATGAAGACATCATGAATTTGGACAACATTGAAGGTAGCGGACCGCATGACGGACCCGAAAAGGGATCCCGATGGACCCTGTACTTTGAAGGAGCTTCAAATGCACTTGGAAACGGTATTGGCGCAGTACTCATTTCTCCGGAAGGCTGTCACACACCTTTCACGGCCCGACTTTGCTTCAGCTGCACAAACAACATGGCTGAGTACGAAGCTTGCATTTTTGGTCTCAAGGCTACTATAGACTTGGGGATCAAATCTTTGATCGTATTTGGGGATTCGGCTTTGGTTATCAGTCAAATCAAAGGAGAGTGGGATACCAAGCATCCTAATCTTATCCCATACAAAGAACATGTCCTGACATTGTTGCCTCATTTCGAGAAAATTACCTTCGAGCATTTCCCGCGAGAAGAGAATCAGCTAGCAGATGCTCTAGCCACAATGTCCTCCATGTTTAAACTCAACTGGGATAACGAGGCTCCCCAAATCACCATCGAGCGAATGGATGAACCTGCGCATTGCCACGAGATTAATACCGAAGAAGTAGTGGAACAACCCTGGTTCCATGAAATCAAAAGGTATCTCGAGACTAGAGATTATCCTGAAGGAGCTTCCGTAAATGACAAGAAGTTCTTAAGGAAATTCGCTGCTAAGTTCTTCCTGAGCAACGACATCCTTTACAAACGAAGCCATGATTGTGTATTACTCCGATGCGTAGATAAAGCTGAAGCAGAGTTGATCATGACTGATATACACAGCGGCACATTTGGCACTCACTTAAGCGGGCATACAATGGCTAAGAAGATCCTAAGGGCAGGTTATTACTGGTCTACCATGGAAGCTGACTGCCATCAACATTCCCGTACTTGCCACAAATGTCAGGTCTACGCTGACAAAGTTCATATCCCTCCGGTCCCCCTCAACGTTCTGACTGCTCCGTGGCCCTTTGCAATGTGGGGCATTGATATGATTGGAGAGATCAAGCCCACGGCTTCCAACGGACATCGCTTCATCCTGGTTGCCATTGACTATTTCACCAAATGGGTCGAAGCAGCTTCCTTCGCCTCTGTTACTAAAAATGTGGTTGCCCGCTTTATCAAGCAAAATCTCATATGTCGGTATGGTGTTCCGGACAGGATCATCACAGACAACGGTACTAATCTGAATAACACGATGATCACCGCTTTGTGCGAACAGTTCAAGATTTATCATCACAATTCATCTCCCTATCGGCCGAAGATGAACGGTGCTGTTGAAGCTGCGAACAAAAACATTAAGAAGATCATTCAGAAAATGATGGTCACTTACAAAGACTGGCATGAGATGTTACCGTTTGCTCTGCATGGATACCGTACGACGGCACGTACTTCAACTGGGGCAACCCCATTTTCTTTGGTATATGGCATGGAAGCTGTTTTGCCTATGGAAGTCCAGATTCCTTCTCTAAGAATTATGAAGGATGCAGGTTTGAATGAAGATGATTGGATGCAGACCCGACTTGATCAACTCAATCTGATCGACGAAAAGCGACTTGCTGCTATATGCCATGGTCAGGCGTATCAAAAACGAATGATCAAGGCCTTCAATAAGAAAGTCAGACGCCAAGTGTATCAAGTCGGAGATCTCGTAATCAAGCGGATTATCTTGCCGCAAAGCGATCCCAGGGGAAAATGGACTCCTACATATGAAGGACCATTTGTGATCAAAAGCATATTTTCTGGTGGTGCAATGATTCTGACCACCATGGACGGCGACGATTTGCCGCACCCTGCGAACGCAGACATAGTCAAAAGATACTACGCATAAAATAACCCGACAAGTCGAAAACCCGAAAGGGCGGCTTGGGCAAAAAATGGGCATCCCGGTGGATCGAAAACCCGAAAGGGCGGTTCAGGCAAAAATTAGAGATAAAAACAAAAAAAATCTGTACACCCGGCAAGTTGAAAACCCGAAAGGGCGGCTTGGGCAAAAAGGGGTTTCCCGGTGGATCGAAAACCCGAAAGGGCGATTCAGGCAAAAGTTAGGGAATTAAAGCGTATGACTATGTCTCGTCGGATCACTTCAAAGACAATCTCTTCATCAACCGGTTCCAGGCTTCTGATCAATTTAGTCATCGGCAAACGAAGCATTGAATGGACAAATATTCAGAGTTGTGAAAGCTATAGCGGAATGGAATCCCATGGAATTATTTCACATAGCCATCTTTATTTTGTATAAATTTTTCAAATATTTACGACAAAATCCTCTTACTAGGATGATTGTCTCCTTTGTACAAATATACTCATAAAAATCAATACAAATACTTTTCCCAGAAATTTGTGTCATTTCCTTTTCTTTTCGCTTGCACTATTTGTTTTATTTTGAGAAACGTCCAATGTTTTGTTAAATAGGCATATGCATTTGGACATAATCATTCCCTTATGAACCAAGAAAGAGGATTACTGATAAGTTGAAGGTACAGTTGGATATCTTGACACCCTTTCAAAAGGAAATCCCCCGGAGATTTGGAATCCATATCCCTAGCAAGTCTTGAAGCTTATCCCCAATAGATTCTAGAAGCTTATCCCCTGCAGAGTACAGACGTCTCTCCCGAGTTTTATTCAAAGTTATTCCTCACAAAGGCTTATAACTGGGTTATCCTCAGCTAACAACCACGGAAGATCGCGCTCGCCAAATTTCTTCCTATCCCCAGCGGAGTTCATCAAAGTTCCCTAACATGACTTATCAATACAATCCCCAGAGGAGTTTATCTTTGTTATCTCCAGCTAGAGAATCCTCCAGAACTCAATTCCCCTCAGAGTTCAAATTTTCAGTATCCCCAGCGGAGCCAGACTAATGAGCCTTCTCCCCACAGAGTTTTAGAAAGGAAAATCTTGAGTTCCCCAGTGAAGTCGCCAGAGATACTTCCCACCAAACTGAAGATTCTCAGTCTTACCTCCCCAGCATGAATCTATTAGATTGGAACTCCCCGATAGAAGTCATCAGGAATTCCCCAGAAGATTGGTATACAACCCAAGCTCTTTATTCTCCAGCAGTGACCAGGAATTATTCTTCCCGGCAGCAGTCAAGATACTCTTATCTTCAGCCATCTTGGATTCGCCTATCCTTTGCAAGACAGCTCTCCAGCTTACATGCGCATCCATTTACATTCATATCATATAACATACATTGCGTCATGCATCATGACATTGCATACAACTAACTCTTTACCTTTTCAGGTGAGACCAGTCGGCAGACAAAAAAAAATCATTATCTTCCGAGATTTCTTTCCAGGAATAGTTCGGGTGTGACCCAGACACGACAACATTCTAATGCTTATTCCAGATTTATCCAGATGCAGTTTTACACGAGCTCATCATCAGGGAACCCTACACCGGTTCTTCCTCCAAATGAAAGATTTCTGAAAACAGTTTATGGATTCTTCCCAACAACGAATGTTAATCTGTTACTTGTTCAGATGCACCTTTGAAAACAGTTTACGGACGTTTCCCAACAACGGATGCTGCTCTATTGCTTATTCAACTCCAAGACTTCTAAAAACAGTTTATGGATTCTTCCCAACAACGGATGTTAATCTATCGCTTGTTCAGACTCTTCTCACCTTTTAAAAACAGTTTACGGACGCTTCCCAACAACGGATGCTGCTCTATTGCTTATTCAACTCCAAGACTTCTGAAAACAGTTTATGGATTCTTCCCAACAACGGATGTTAATCTATCGCTTGTTCAGACTCTTCTCACCTTTTGAAAACAGTTTACGGACGCTTCCCAACAACGGATGCTGCTCTATTGCTTATTCAATCTCAAGATTTCTGAAAACAGTTCACGGGTTCTCCAAGTAACGGATGTTAACCTATCACTTGTTCAGATTCTTCTCAAGACGTCTGAAAATAGTTTACAGATTCTTCCCAACAACGGATGTTAATCTACCAACTTGTTCAGATTCAACCTTTGAAAACAGTTTACGGATTCCTCCCAACAACGGATGTCAATCTATTGCTTATTCAGACCCCCAGTTCGAAGATGGTCCAAAGCATGGACACCTTCCTGATACTCATTCCAGATGGCATCTTTAAGCCCATCCCCGACAAGTTCCTGTCACCCCTCCAGATGGCATCTCTAAGCCTATCTCCAAATGGTATCTCTAAGCCCATTCCCGCATCCGTTGCTTTGACGAGTGCAAATTTCCGGGCACTCTAGTGTCCAATCTCCTTTTATCCTCGAGTCACGAAAGGCAAACTCGCCAATCTAACTCTTCGGATTCAAGAAGATTGAACAGGGGCAACTGTTGTACCCCAAAATTTGCCCTCCCATTTCTCATTGATTTCTCATCACAAAGCCCTTGAAGATCAAGATCCAGTTAGAGTTTCATCTGCTCAAGACTTCTCCTTGCACTGCTGACCCAAATTAGGGTTTGTGTTTGCACAAAGATGTGTTGACCTAAAATGCCTAAGATGACTTTCATTCTTCATATTGGACTCCCAAGTTTATCCATATCAAGTTTCAAGTCTTGATTCCAAGTTTTGCCCAGTCAATTGGACAGTTGACCTAGAAATCAGCTGTATTGGGGAAAAAGTCAACTGTGACCAATTGACAGTCAAATCTCATGAAAATTGACCCACATCAACATTATGAACTCATATGAACCATTTGATCAAGTTTGGATCACAATTCCACAAGAAACTTGATCAGATCACCAAAAGGGCAAAATGGTCATTTTTAGGGTTTTGACTGCACAAAGGCAATTTTTGACTGTTTGACCTAGCCAAAAGCAAACCAAGATCACCTATGGACTCAAGGACCCCGTGGAATTATCTTGACATGCTCAACAAACTCAAAAGATCCCAAGTACACAAGATTGACAGTTGAGTTTCCCAGTCAATTGATCAATTTTGACTGTATACTGAAAAGTCAAACTTTGACTTTTTGGTCAAAATCAAGAGTCAAGATTCATTTTTCATCAAAACATGCCAAATCATGAAACTTGTTCACCAAGAAATCAAGAAATGCAAATTAGGGTTAGAAATGAGTTTTTCATAACTTAGAATTTTTCTAAGTTATGAAAACCCTAATTTTTTCCCAAATTTGCCCCACTTTCTCACCAAGATTCATTTGGATTCAAACAAAAGTCAAAACATTAAAGTTGTAGCTTGTTGCATAATCTACAACTTTGATTCACAAAGTTTTCCCAAATGAAGCTTGTATCTCAAGTTACAATTTTTGGAATAAGGGTACTAAACCATTCTTAACTTAGTGAAATTTTAACCTATTTTGGCAAGGTTTTCTACCCAACTTCAAGGCCATTTTCCATACACTTCCACTTGGAATTTCAATTTGCATTTCAAAGATGGATTGTAGTACACATTCCAAGCTTTCCAAAATGTCCAATAACTCATCAAACAACCTCATAACTTGAGAGAATCGAATTTCACAATATGGCAAAAACTCACTTTTGAATTGGTCATGTACATGTTCATAACTTAGGCCATTTTCAAGTCAGCATAGTTTGTGCTACATTACAGGTCCTTAAACCACCCAACACTCAATAATTTAATGCATGTTCATTGTGTTAAAGTGTTGTTCTTTGAGTTCAAGCATTACATACAAGTTTAATCCATTTATGGAAAAAGCAAAATGGCCATTTTTGCAAAAGCAAGCTTTATGTCCAATTGAAAATCCAACAAGTACAGATGAGATCTAATTGGCACAAGATTATGAGCAAAATACTCTGATCAAGACAAGGTTAGCAGCATGTTTAAGGGTCCCCTACTTGCCTAAAACATCAAGTTGGCTTTGTTTGCTTAAGAGTGAAGAAAAGTATCATAACACAACATAACTTTGATCTCAGCATTAGGAACCTTAAGCAAATATTGTAGACACATTCCAAACATCCTAACCAAGCTGAAGCACGACCCTAAGACCATCAACACCTCCCCATTGCCAGAATCACTCTCAAACTGCAAAAACAGGGCAAGGCCTGCAGTTTGAACACCATCTCTCATTCCTTGCATGTTTTCTTGATAAAGCTCATCAAACACATTCCCTAGCATCAATGCAAGCTAACCAAAACCTAAAACACGACCTGTAATTCCTCTAACCAGTTCCACCATTTTCACTTTTCTGATTTGCAGGTGAAGAGCTCTAGCACGATTCAAAAGGTTTCAAGACAAAGTAAAGCTTGGAATAGCATCCCTGGACATCAAGGAAGCTATACCAATCATCACTTTGCACTGAAAGTTTCTCCATTGCCAGATAGAACTTCAACTGAACAGGTAAGTTCATGGATTCGTATCTCTCTTATTAGGCATTGTTAGCTTTAGGTTTGTGAAGATAATATGTCACATTCATAGCCCTGAACATGCCCATGTAGTTAGATTTCATTTATGTTATGTGTGCTGCAAGAATTTTGAGTCTGAACATGGCAGAAAACTTAGGTCAGGATTTGAGAATGTCAAAATTCTCTCTCATTTCTGAGAGTTAGGATGAGTTTTTTTATATATTTGGAATCGTGATTCAATGCTTAACATTTCTTATGTTGGAAGTTTGTGCAAAAAATCAAAGAATCCAGGTGTTTGAATGTGAAATACAGGCGCGCGTTTTGACATGTTTTTTGTCTGAAGGTTGAAGAAGAAGGTTCATGGGCTGGGCCTTCTGTGCAATTTCTTTTCACACCACATTATTTCTTCTGCACCCCCTGAGCCCATTTGCTTTATTTCATTGATTTTTTGACTTTTATTTTTTCATTCTAACTTATTTATTTTTGTTAATAATATTAAAAACCTAAAAAATATTTTTTGCACCATTTTTATATTTTTAGGCATTTATTTGATTACATTGATATTTATATGTAAATAAATACATATTACATTATTTAGAATAAATAGGAAAAATAATATAAACACTTTGTATTTTTCCATTTTTATTTTATTTTTATCTTCTTAAAATACTTTATATGAAATATACTTTTTTTATAAAAATTAAATGTTTTTTTATTTTGTGCATATTTAATATATATTTGTAAATAATAGAAATAAATACATATACATTAGTACACTTAAAATAAAAATACCAAAAATATACATATTTTTATATTTAACACTAAAAAAATGTATTTTTATAAATATACTTCATTTTCATTTTATTTTTGTATATAAATAATAAATATTATATATATTGAATAAATACTACATTTTATTTAATAAACTAGGGTTTTGCCCTAAATATGAAAATACTCCAAAAATAATACCTTTTTATTTTGTTTATTTGAATACATAAATAATACCTTTTCTTTTCATATACAAAAAAACCTTTTTTTTGCATTTTTGCATCTTTATTATTTTCCATTTAATTTATGCAATCAATTATTTGTAAATATTCCAAAAATGATGTAATAGCTAGGTTTAATTTCTTTGTCTAAATATCCCCCCATTTGAACATTTGTACCCCCTTCCCATATTGTGTTGTAATAGTGTAGGAATTTTACTTTTCGCACTTTAAACGCTTCCTAAATATACCATGCTAGAATTAGGGTTTGTATGCAAATAAAAAGAACAAAATAACTTGACCTAATTTCAAGATAAATGAGCATGAAATATGGACAACACATATCACACTTGCACCCCTAGGGTATTCCACTTTGTTGCCTTCAAATAATTGGGCCATATTGCATGTTAGGTTTCTTTGGGTAAAACAAACAATCAAATGATCATAGTCCCTCGATGACGCTTTCGAAAAGTTGCCTAAAATGATCAAGTCCCTTTCAAAGAAAAAATTGCCCAAAGACATTTAACACTATTGCAATTATGGTCTAAACGATGACCCGCGCTCGTTCTTTTCACCTCCTAATACAAGATTGTCTACCAAATGCAATGGTGGAACAAAATTGTCAAAAGGTTTAAAACATAACAAAAATCTTTGAGAAAACTTTAGGGTAGATAACTCTTAGGTACTTGTCAATTTGCAAAGAAAACACTTGCCTAATTTCAAACCACACTTCACAAATACTTTCAAAACAAACTTTCAAAAAACCTTGAAACATCTTTTCAAAAGACAAAACACCTTTTGTAAAACATTCGAGTAAAGAATTGTTACAAGGGTAGCCTATACAAGGCATCTTTTCAAAACATTTTCAAAACCACACACCGAGCACCATTTCAAACAATTGAAAACCAAGGCAAGTTGATCTAAGCAAGTACCTAAGAGCCCATGGATAACCATGGATAGAAAGGGTGCTAATACCTTCCCTTTCTATAATCTACTCCCCGAACCCAAGAAAAATCTCAAAGGTTTTTGCTGTGCTTTTTAAACCTTTCCTTAGGATAAAATAAAAAGTCGGTGGCGACTCTTGCTCAACCGAAACATTTGCGAAAACAAACGCAAAACCATAGTCAGTTCTCCCACCGTATCACAACTGCCCTTTCGGGTTTTTAGTCTACCGGGATACCCTTTTCTACCCAAGCCTCCTTTTCAGGTTTTCGACTTGCCGGGTGTACAATCTTTATATATATCCCTAATTTTTGCCCGAACCATTTTTTTTCGTAGGGATGCCCTTATTTTTTCCTAGGCCAGTCAACCTAGCGGGTCATTTTCATGCGTAGTATTTTTTAACTATGTCCACATTCACAGGGTGCAGAAAATATCTTCTTGATTACAAATGGCCCTTTGTATGTGGGAGTCCACTTGCCCATGGGATCACCTTGTGGTAGGATGATGTGCTTTATTACTAATTCATCATCCTGATATACTTGATTTTTGAATTTCTTGTTGAAGGCTTTAATCATACACTTCTGATACATCTGCCCTTGACAAACAATTGAAGCCTTTTCTCATCAATCAGATTTATCTGGTCCAACCTAGTTTGAATCTACTCATCTTCATCTGAACCTGCATCTTTTATGATCCTTAGAGAAGGAATCTGGACTACGATGGGTAGTACAACTTCCATACTTAGACTAGAGAAAATGGGTCTGCCCCAGTTGATGTCCGTACTGAAGTGTGATAGCCATGAAGGGCAAATGGTAACATTTCATGCCAATCTTTGTATGTCACTGTCATCTTTTGTATAATCTTCTTGATGTTCTTGTTGGCGGCTTCCATTGTGCCATTCATATTTGGTCGATACGGAGAAGAGTTGTGGTGTTTGATTTTGAACTGCATGCAGAGTTCCGTGATCATAGTGTTTTTAAGATTGGTACTGTTATTTGTGATGACCCTTTCACGGATGCGATATCGACAGATGATGTTATGCTTAATGAACCGGGCCACAACATTCTTTGTAACAGAGGAAAACGAGGCTTCTTTAACCCAATTGGTGAAATAATCAATGGCAACGAGGATGAAATGATGCCCGTTAGATGCAGTAGGATTAACATCTCAAACCATATCAATGCCCCACAATGCAAACAGCCAAAGAGCAGTGAAGACGTTCAGAGGAAACAGAGGCACGTGAACCTTGTCAGCATAAATCTAGCATTTGTGACAAGTTCTAAAATAGCGATGGCAATCAGTTTCCATGGTCGACCAATAATAACCCGCTCTCAGAATTTTCTTAGCCATCGTATGCCCACTATAGTGAGTGTTGTACCCCAAAATTTTCCCTTCCATGTTTGTCAATACATTTCAAGTGAGGTCCTCAAATTGCTCAAGGAAGTCCAAGAGTTTATCAGACAAACTCTCTCCTAAGGCAGTCTACCTCAAATTAGGGTTTCATTTTGCATCAAGATGCTTGAGTCCAAAGAATCCCAAATGCTCACCATTGTCCTAATATGTTCTCAATATCATCCATGTCAAGTTTCAAGCCTTGCAGAGAAAATTTGCTCAGTCAATTGCTCAAGGGCCTGAAAATCGACAGTGCTAGGGCAAAAGTCAATTGTGGCCCACATACAGTCAAACTTCAAGATTTTTGGTCAACATTCTCATTTTGAAGTATTATTCATCATTTGATCAAGGGTTGATCATGATTCCACAAGGATTGCTCACAATTCATCAAAACCCAAAAGTTGCTAAATTAGGGTTTTTAAGGAAAAGTCAACTCAACTTTGACCAAGCATAACTCTCTCATACTTTATCAAAAATGACCCATCCAAAGCTAATTTTGAAGATGATATAATTCCCTACAATTCATCTTCAGCTCCCAAGTTCAAAATATGCACTCACAAGAAGATATGAATTTGGACATTATAGGTCATTTTGGAAAGTCAACAAAAACACCTTTTCGGTCAAAGCTTCATACATGAACATGGAAGACTCAATTGAGATGAGACCAAAAGAGTTGCTTATAGGACATATTAAAATTTCTAAAAAGTCCAAGAACACATCTCTAGGGTCAAAATTGAGAGAGTTATGCATTGGCCAAGTTGACCCTTTTTGCAAAATTGCCAAAGGTCAAATGTGTCCAAAATGGCATTTTTTTGCTAAATGTGCCCAACTTTTTATGTTTGCACTGAGTTTGTAATGTGACTCACAACCCATGAGCCCTTCCAATTGTCATTCTTTTATTTTTGTTATTTATTTTGATTTTATTTCATTTAAATTAAATAAAATCAATATAAAATAATGAAAATATCAAAAATCATTAAAAGCTTGAGATTTTGTGCATGATTAGGTCCATTACACAGCTGGAGACAAAATAAAATCGTGCAAGGCTTCATATGGACACAAAAAGATTGAAATTGCTTGTTTTGAAAAGATTTAGTGCAAGGATTAAATCATGGATCAATCTTCATAATTGGAAAAGATTTGATACAAACTTGAACCCTAATACACTCTAGTATGCATAAGGAACAAATGCAGACCAAAAGAGGGAGGGGAGAGGCCGTGAAGGTCAAAAAACAAAAGTGAGTTTTTTCAAAAAAAGTGGGTTTCGAATTCCGGTTTAAAGGACGATTCAAGGCAATTTAAAGCCAGCAATTTATTCCAGGGCGTGGAGTGAAGCCATTCCAATCGCTATCAAGGCAGAAAACCTGCAGAATCGTCAGCTACACCTCATGGTTTGCACCCTCTGAACTCAAACTTGTTTCTTCAGTTTTACGTGTTTTGAATCTAATTTGCTTTCATAGACATGTTCATAATCATGCTGAGAATCTTCTTGATAGCCTGGATTTGAGTTTCGATGCAGGAATGGCCGCTTGCCATAATTAGGGTTCGTAAGCTCCAAATTGGGAAAACCTAGCTAGAGGAAAAATTGGGCCAAATTAAAGGCATTTTCATGTACAGGGGAGGAAATACAGTTGATCTGTGCCCTTGATTGGAATTTGTTTTGCTTGAATTGCATTTTAAAGATTACAGGTTTGTAGCTACAGATAAAAGTCGTCGCTATAGCCTATAGCGACGAATATGACCGTAGGTAAAAGTATCAGGTCAAAAGCAACAGATCAATGAAGGAGATGCTGGCGTGGCCGAAGGGAGTTTGCTGATTGGTTCATTCATATTCCCAGGGACCCACTTGCGGCGCGCGTGTGACAGCTAGGCATAGGCCTGATTCACTATCATATTATTTTTGTTGTATTATATTAACGATTGAGTAATTTGGTCCAGTGGCAAGAGTGAGGGAAGTTAAGGCGCTACAGTGTGCAAGGGCAGGGGTTCGATCCCTGCCTCTTGCATTTTCCATTTTTTCTAAGGCTTTCTTGCAGAATTCTGTACCCCATAAGACCAAACATCCACCAAGAAACTCAAGATCTGGCCGTCCCATCCATCAACGCCCCGGATCCAAGGCTATCCCTTGAAGGTCCACCATGTGCCTGGGTCAATCATGCACACAGGAGTGGGAGAAATCAACAAGGCCTGGATTTGTTGGGCTCAGAATTGCAAACAACACCCCCCTTTTTGCTTATGCTATCAGACCCATTCCTTTCTTTTCTCTAATTTATTTCTTTTGTTTAATTTAACTTGCTTAATTATTTTTAACAAAACTAATTTCTTTTTCACAAAAAAATCATAAAATCAAAAATTTACCAAAAATTAGAATTAGATTTTAATTTTATCAAAAATTAATTTTGTTAATATAATTTAGTTTAATTTTATTTAGGGAAATTCTAACCTTTTTATATAATTGAAACCAATTAGAAAAATTAGGGTTAGGCTCTTGATTTAATATTTATTTCTTTCTTAAAAATAAAAAATACAAAATAGGTTAATTTAATTATTTTTATTAAATTAAAATTAATTAAGTAATTAGGTTTTGTTATTATTATTCAATTGAGCTTTATTTTCTTAAATAACACAAAAACGACAAAAAAATGATTTTCCCTTTAAATTACAATTAGGTATAGTTGGGGTCAAAACCCTAATTACTTTGCATTCGATTCATCGCGCGTTTTTATTATTTTTTTGCAATATTGATGTAACTGTTTACGGTGTGTAATAGTTTAAATTAGGATTTTGCTTATTTATCGTCTTTTGCGGGTTTTTTTGGCTATGTAATTAATCCCGACCCCGAAGCCTTGTAATAGCGTAGGTTTATTTTCTCGCATTTTAATTTTCGCAAATATTAACTATTTAGATGTATGTTAATAGGATTGTATGATAAGATTGCATGATAATTTAAAACGGATAGAAAACCCTAATGTGCAAAGATAATAACTGAAATCAAATCACTCGCACATGTGCACTTCTAGGGTATACTCTCACTTCGGTTGCCTTCGGTAAATGATCATTAAGTATAGGGTGTCTTAGTGGTTGCCCTCCTGTGTAAGAAAGATCAAAAGTCCCGTTCGGAAATGTTGCCTCGGAAACGTCGCCTCAGAAAGGTTGCCTAGAATATGATCTTAAGACTCTAGGATTATTACTAAGATGTCCTAACATTACTTTAATGATCGTACGTCCCTTATGAATTGACCCTTACAAACTCCAACGACGGTGCTACCTATTTCTCAATAGTAGGATAGCGTTGTCTAAAGGAAACAAGAACATAAACAATCTTTTTTCGAGTAGGTAGATAACTATTAGGTACTTTCTCAAAACAACAAATCTTTTACACCATACACTTTCAAACAAACTTTTCAAACTAAAGTTTTCAAAACACTTCGTAACACTCTTGAGGATAGAAACAAGGGTTAAAATGAAGTAAAACAAAAATTTTCAAAACAAGCACACACAAGCAATTTTAAAAGATGAGCAAGTACCTAAGAGCCCATGGAAAACCATGGATAGAAAGGGTGCTAACACCTTCCCTTTCTATAATCTACCCCCCATACTCAGAATATCTCAAAAAAGGATTTTTCTGTGCTTTTTTCCTTTCCGGTTGGATGAAATAAAAGTCGGCGGCGACTCTTGCTTACTGCGACATTTTGCGAATACAAAATGCAAAACGCAAACCAGCATTTTCAAAACAGTCGTTTCTGCCACCGTGTCACAGAACTGGCGACTATGCTGGAGAAATAATAAGTGGGGTATACCTTAGGATCTAAGTCATCATAATTGCTTATATTGATTGCTTTGTTTGCTTTACTTTTAATGGTTTTGTTTGGGAGTTACTATAGATCCTAACTCGGATCCAGGGACACCTTTTAGGTAAGTAACAATAGACTGTGAGGGAAATGTACAGTGTAGGCCGATACGGTTGAAGCAGTAGCTACATTGATGTGGCACATTGGTTGGTACCAGTATCCCTTGTGGAGAAACTAGGAGAATACGGGGTCGCTGCGTGGTGTCGTTAAGCATCAACTGGCCTTAGAACCTTTAATCGACCAACTTGGCCATTAGAAAGTAGTGAGATAGCTGGCCTCGGTGTAAAGCTGAGAACTGGTTGATACTCGATGCTACACTCATTGAGACCATACTCTCGAGATAGTTCCAGCCGCAAGAAAAGATTGTGTGAGCTGAAACCATGACCGATGGAGGATGGTCAGTGATATTGAGAACCTCTAGAACCCGGTTACTTTTGCTAGGATAGGTTGAAACCAACTGAACTTCAAGAGGGTACTACCTTTGACCTCATGCAAGCCTTAAACTTAAGGGCTTTGTGTGACTTGTTTGCCTTTGCCATGCCTGTTATCTACTATACCTGTTGTTTTTTATCATGAGATCATGCATCATAACATGGCATTCATACTTCATTATACTAACCATTTCAAAGACCAAGGGAATTTATCTTTGTTCTGTTTTGTAGATTATGGCTTCCGTGCGCAGAAATACCATCCGAGTTAACTTTGTGCAAATACCTGCTCAACTTAAAGAGTTAGCCTCAAGAGTTTCCGAGACTTCTATGTTCATTAAGAGACATGGTCAGCTTCTTAGCCTGGTCACCTCAAAACTTGATGAGCAGAAGATGAGTGTACTTTTCCAGTTCTTCGATCCTGTGCATCATTGCTTCACCTTTCCAGATTACCAGATGGTTCCCACTTTGGAAGAGTTCTCTCACTTATTGGGCATATCCATCCTTGAACAAGTACCCTTCACAGGTATGGAAGAGGTTCCTAGACCAGAAGACATTGCCTCAGCTCTGCATCTGAAACGGGCTGATGTAGTATCCAATTGGGAAACACGAAGCGGGGTCGAAGGTTTTCTAGCCAAATTTATGATAGACCAGGCTCAGCTATTCTAGGATAATTTGGATTTTCAGGCTTTTGAAGATGTCTTGGCTCTCCTTATCTATGGTTTGGTTCTCTTCCCGAATCCGGATTCCTTTGTAGATGTAAATGCTGTCAAGATTTTCCTTTCTCGCAATCCTGTGTCTACTCTGCTGGGTGATATCTTGCATGCCCTCTATACCCGTACCGTGAAAAGAAGAGGAACTCTTATGTGTTGCATGTCATTGCTGTCAAGGTGGTTTATTTCTCACCTCCCTAAGTCTGTGTTGAAGAACGAAGAAGGTTTGGGATGGTCCTACAGAATAATGTCACTTGCCCATACATACATTCTTTGGTGCTCCCGGGCTATGGAAGACACTGCTGTTATTGATCGTTGTGGGGGATACCCTAATGTCCCATTGCTTAGAATCAGAGGAGGTATAACTTACAATCCTTGTCTAGCTTTGCAACAATTTGGTCGTGCTCGGAGAGATGGTCCCCATGAGCTACTTCTTGAGGATATTGCATTTGACTACAAGGAAGACATTGAGGAGCATCGCTAGAGGTTTATACGAGCTTGGGGAATGGTGAATAGGTCTGAACCCTAAGAGCTGAGACCAAGGACTTCCCTTCTTATGCAGCCTTACCTCCAATGGGTCTGAGCTCGTGCCCAGAAGCTTGGGATGCCCTATGAAGCCGTATTTCCAGTGATTGTGGAACCCACTAATGAAGAAGGCGTTCCTTACACGGTTATCTACCCTTACATGCCCACTGATCCTGAGGAGTTGCAAAGATCTTGGATTCAGCTGAAGGAAGAGCGGGATACTTACCGAGAAAAGTACCATGAGCAAGAAAGGAAGATTTTGAAGCTCACCAGGCAGCTCGAGGAAGAAAGAGTGATTAATGACTACGTCGGCACAAAGAGGAAGCGTCTATGGGACTTTTGCTTCTGCTTTTTCTAGTTTAGATTTGTTTTCCATTTACTTCTTTGTAACGCCTCAAAGGCATTATTGAACCTTTTATAAGTTAATCTAATAAAGTTTGTTTATTTTTTGGTTTTCAAATTTAAATTTCCCAAAGTCTTTGAAATCATTACATGCGCATCCCATTATCATGCACACCACTACAGGTACCATTACAGGTTTCTCATCTTCTTCGCTGTTTATTTCAGCAGAAATGTCTTCTGATCAAGCCATCAAAGATCTCCAGGCACAGAACGCCCAATTCCAGCAGATGTTCTTAAGTCTGGCTAAAGGGCAAGAGGATCTGAAGACTCTGATTCTGAAAGAGAAGAAGAAGAAGAAGAAGAAGGTTGGTATTCTGAACATGGGTAGAAGATTCGGAGAAAGGATAAGACAATCAGTTGATCTAACCTCCTCATCCAAAGATGGGGAGAACCAAGAAAGGACAAAGGACCCTAGTCCAGCAGTTTCTGATAACGATATAGATTATGATGACGAGCAATATCCTCCTGCTAAGGATAGATACAAGCAGCTAGAAGACCGTCTGAGTGCTATGGAGATTCAGAAGATCCCTGGTTTAGATTTTGGAGAGCTGGGACTGGTATCGGGAGTGGTGATCCCTCATAAGTTCAAAGCTCCGTTTTTTGCCAAGTACGATGGAGTATCCTGTCCAAAACTCCATCTCCGCTCGTACGTCAGAAAAATCCAACCTCACATTACTGATAGAAATTTGTGGGTGCATTTCTTTCAAGATCGTCTGTTAGGGACTCAGCTTGAATGGTTTTATCAATTGGAAGGAGCTAGTGTCCGAAACTGGGAAGACCTTGCTGCTGCTTTTTACAGGCAGTATCAGTATAACGCCGACCTTGCTCCCACTCGTACTCAGCTCCAGGGTATGTCTATGGGTGAAAGTGAAGGTTTTAAGGACTATGCTCAAAAGTGGATAGACTTAGCTGGAAGAGTCCAACCCCCTTTGTCCGATAGGGAGTTGGTTGACATGTTTCTAGGGATGCTATTTGGTCCATTTTTCAATCATTTGATCGGTAGTGCATCATCTGGGTTTACTGAGTTGATTTTAACTGGAGAGAGAGTAGAAGCTGGTATCCCAAGTGGTAAGATACAGAAGGATACTTCATCAAGTGCAGTAAAGAAGCCTTTCACCGGTAAGAAAGAAGCTAGTGCAGTCTATGGCCCGAGGGGCCAAAGCAGACCTGAACACCGTCGAGCAGTAAATACGGTAGTGATATCAAGACCCACAGTTGCTCCACAATGCAACAATCAACAAAGGGTGGAAAGACCACAGAGGCAGTTCACTCGGCTCAATATGACCCTAACTCAAATTCTTCCACAATTATTGAAGACCAATCTGGTAACTCTGAGGGAGGCCCCGAAGAACCCCAACACCATATCTCCCCACTATAACCCGAATGCCCGCTGCGCCTATCACTCTGAAAGTCCAGGTCATGATACAAACAACTGTTGGGCCTTGAAAAACAAGGTGCAAGACTTGATCAAAGCCAAAGAGATTGAGTTTGACGCTCCGGAGAAGCCCAACGTTATAACTACTCCCATGCCCAAACATGGTCATGGAGTAAATGTTGTAGGCGGTGATTTATTTATGACTTCTGTGGAAGAAATTTCTACTCTGTTGATGACATTAAAGAAGAATTTGCTATTGGCTGATTTATTTCCGGGTTATGGTGAAGGTTGCCACATGTGCTCGATTCTACCTACTGGTTGCCGCTTATTGAAATTAGGTGTTCAACGCCTGATGGATAACAAAGAGATCCTGTTCGAAAAGACTATGATTCGGTTGGTTCCAATTGAAGATGTTGCCATCATAACCATTTCCGCCAATCCTTCTAAGGTTTCCTTGAGAAATCCTGTTAGGATTACACCCGTCCCAAGAATTGCTCCGCTAATAATTACTGTCCCTAGTCTTATCCCATACACTTCAGATAAGGCTGTCCCTTGGCACTATGGTGCTGATGTATATTACCATGGAGTTAAACAAGACTTAAAGAGTGAGGAAGCTGATGTTGATGTCAGCAATATTGTCAGGACAAGCAAGGTCACCAGAAGTGGAAGACTCTTTTCTCCTGAGATCTCCCCTTCGACTGTCCACAAACCTGCTGTCATTCCATCTGCTAGTACATCAACTACTGTCCCAATTTCTACTCCAGTTATCACCCCTGTCATCGAGCCATCTGGGACTCGGGGCAAAGAAATCATAGGTGAGCCTGCCCGGATGGAGGCACCTAAGAAGATTATTGTAGAAACCTCGAAACAAGAGATAGAGGAAATTTTGAAAATCACCAAGAAGAGCGACTACAATGTAGTCGAGCAACTGGGACAGACCCCGTCAAAAATATCTATGTTGTCCTTGTTGTTATGTTCCGAAGCCCATGCAAAGGCTTTAATTGCATTCCTCACAATTGCGCATGTGCCACAGGAAACTTCAGCTGATCAATTCAAAGATTGCGTAGCTAGCCTGACTGCCGACAATGGGTTGGGTTTCTCAGATGCAGATCTGACTGCTAAAGGAAGGAATCATAATGATGCTCTACACGTCTCGTTAGAGTGCAGGGGCACCACTATGGCCCATGTACTGGTGGATATCGGGTCCTCATTGAATGTTCTGCCAAAGAAAGCATTAGACCGTCTGGACGGTGAAGGTTTGATTCTAAAGCCGAGCAATATTGTGATCAGGGCTTTTGACGGGTCAAAAAGGATGGTGCACGGGGAGGTGGAAATCCCTGTTAAAGTTGGCTCTCAGACTTTTGCATCCACTTTTTATGTGATGGATATCAGACCATCATATTCTTGCTTGCTGGGTCGCCCTTGGATTTATAAGGCTGGGGCAGTGACTTCCATGCTCCTTCAAATGTTGAAATATCTGGTAAAGGGGAAGATTGTCACGGTACAGGGTGAAGAGGAGTATATGGTGAGTTATCTCAATTCCTTCCGCTATGTGGAGATGGATGGAGAATTCATAGAAATGCCTTGTCAAAATTTTGAAGAGGCCCCTCAGACTTTGGCATCAACTGAAGTTGCTACCGACAAACCTCCGATGAAGATGGCTTCTCTCAATGATGCTAGGGATGTAATTGAAGAAGGTGGGTGTACAAATTGGGGTCAGCTCCCTGATTTCACGCACAAAAATGAAAAATTTGGTTTGGGCATTACTACAGGGGCTTAAAGGGCTATTAGGCGCGTGCGGATTGGAAGACCTCCTCTGCACATCAGCAATCAGGGAGTTAATGCGGCTGAAGATGGTGAAGAAGATTCAGATATCGACAGCTGGATCTACCCAACAACCAATGGTGGATTGAACAACTGGACAGCGAAGGACTTCATACCTGTTTCTTTTATTCCACAGTAATTGACTTTTGTTTTAAGATTTGTAATAAATAGTTTGAAACTTTACGGCCCGGTGCCTTGCCTGAGGCACCTTAGCTTTGCTTGTGAGGGCTTATTATTTGTCATTTCATATATCATTAATAAAACATTGGACGTTTCTTGCATTACAAATCTTGCGCTCTTTGTTTTTCTTTTTTGTCTCCCAATCTATTAAAACAACTATTCTCTTACACACACTCACATGTCATAATGCAGATCCATATCCACTCTGGATCCCATTGATAACGACTCTGCTACTGCCAATTATGACTTCAAAAATTCGATCAAACAAGCTGAGAACGGAGGTGAGGATGATTGTGAAGTGTCTGGAGAACTTGCTAGACTGTTATTGCAGGAAGAAAGGGCCATACAGCCTCATGAAGAGCCAGTTGAATCAATGAATTTGGGTACATAGGAAGACAGGAAAGAGGTTAAGATAGGTGCGAATCTAGAGCTTAGTATCAAGCAACGGTTGATATAAATGCTACACGACTACGTTGAGATCTTCGCCTCGTCCTACAAAGACATGCCTGGTTTGGACACCGATATTGTGGTTCATCGCTTGCCAACCAAAGAAGACTGCCCTCCAATAAAATAGAAGGTCTGCCGTATGCGCCCTGAGATGTCTGAGAAAATCAAAGCTGAGGTCATGAAACAGTTCGACGCGAGATTCTTAGCTGTCACTTCTTATCCGCAGTGGGTTGCCAACATCGTGCTGGTACCTAAGAAGGACGGTAAGGTACAAATGTGTGTGGATTATAGAGATCTGAACAGGGCAAGCCCCAAGGACGACTTCCTACTTCCTCACATTGGTGTTCTAGTCGACAACACCGCGTAACACAAGATCTTATCCTTCATGGATGGTTTTTCTGGCTACAACCAGATCAAGATGGCTCCCGAGGACATGGAGAAGAAAACCTTCGTTACACAGTGGGGCAACTTCTATTACAAGGTAATGCCTTTTGGGTTGAAGAATGCTGGGGCAACTTACCAGCGTGCCATGGTCGCTTTGTTCCACGACATGATTCACCATGAGATTGAGGTTTATGTTGATGACATGATAGCCATGTCCCAGACTGAGGAAGAGAACCTAGATCATCTCCAGAAACTATTTGACCGGTTGAAGACGTACAAGCTGAGATTGAACCCGAATAAGTGTACCTTCTGGGTAAGGTCTGGTAAGTTGTTGGGTTTCGTCGTCAGTGATAAGGGTATTCAGGTGGACCCTACCAAGGTAAAAGTCGTACAGGAGATGCCGGCTCCCCACTAGAAAAGGAAGTTAGAGGCTTTTTGGGACGTCTGAATTGCATCACCAGTTTCATTTCACATCTGACTGCTACTTGTGAGCCAATCTTCAAGCTGCTGAAGAAAGATCAAGTGGTAAAGTGGAATGACGAATTCCAGACCTCTTTCGAAAGAATAAAAGAATATCTTCAAGAGCCACCAATTCTGATGCCTCCAGTTGAGGGAAGACCTTTGATTTTATATTTAACAGTGCTGTACAATTCAATGGGGTGCGTGCTGGGGCAGCATGACGAGTCTGGCAGAAAAGAGCACGTTATTTACTACCTTAGCAAAAAGTTTACTGACTGTGAGACCCGATACTCATTGCTCGAGAAAAATTGCTGCGCTTTGGCATGGGCTGCTCGCCGGCTGAGACAGTATATGCTGACTCACACCACCTTATTGATATCAAAAATGGATCCAATCAAGTATATTTTCGAGAAGCCTGCCTTGTCTGGAAGAATAGCGATATGGAAGATGATCCTAACCGAGTATGACATCCAATACACCACCAAAAAGGCAATCAAGGGGAGTATATTGGAAGATTATTTAGCACATCAGGCCGTGGATGACTACCAGTCCATGAATTTCGAGTTCCCGGATGAGAATATCATGTTAGTAACCGACTGCGAAGAACCTAGACCAGATGAAGGACCTGAGGCAGGATCCCGATGGTCTATGTATTTTGATGGGGAATCAAATGCTTTGGTTAACGGCATCGACGCTGTAATCATATCTCCTGAGGGCTGTCATACTCCGTTCACCGCCCGATTATATTTTAACTGCACCAATAATATGGCGGAGTATGAAGCATGTATCCTGGGTCTTCGAGCTGCTATTGACCTGAGGATTAAGTTCTTGAGTGTATTCGGAGATTCTGCTCTAGTGATCAGTCAGATCAAAGGCGAGTAGGATACAAAGCACCCAAATCTTATTCCTTACAAAGAATATGTACTGACATTGCTCCCACATTTTGAGGAGATAACCTTTGAACACTTCCCGAGAGAGGAGAACCAGTTAGCGGACACACTAGCTACCATGGCTTCAATGTTTAAAGTTAGGTGGGACAATGAAGCTCCCCAGATTACCATTGAGAGGTTGGACGAACCCGCACATTGCTGTAACATCGAGACCAAAGAGGTAGCAGATAAACCATGGTTTCACGAGGTAAGGAGATATCTTGAGGCTCAAGAATACCCCTAGGGGGCATCTATTAATGATAAGAAGTTTATGAGAAGGTTCGCTACGAAGTTCTTCATCAGTAATGGGATCCTCTATAAGCGTAACCATGATTTAACCTTACTGCGATGTATGGACAAAAGCGAGGCAGAAAGGATCATGGAAGAGTTACATGAAGGTACCTTCGGAACTCATTCCAGTGGACATACCATGGCAAAGAAAATCCTACGAGCAGGATATTACTGGTCCACTATGGAAGCCGATTGTTATCACCATTCTCGAACCTGTCATAAGTTCCAAGTCTATGTTGATAAGGTGCATGTACCTCCGGTTCCCCTGAATGTTTTGACAGCTCCTTGGCCTTTCGTAATATGGGGCATCGATATGATTGGCGAGGTCAGGCCTACTGCGTCCAACGGGCATCGTTTCATTCTGGTATCTATTGATTACTTTACAAAGTGGGTCGAGGCAGCTTCCTTTACTACAGTAACCAAGAACGTCGTGGCACGGTTTATCCGACACAATCTGATCTGTCGATATGGTGTACCAGAGAGGATCATTATGGACAATGGTACAAATCTCAATAATACAATGATTATCGAACTCTGCAAACATTTCAAAATACAGCATCATAACTCTTCTCCCTACCGGCCGAAGATGAATGAGGCTGTTGAAGCGGCTAATAAGAACATCAAAAAGATTGTGTAGAATATCACAGGGACATACAAAGACTGGCACGAGATGTTACCATTCGCTCTTCATGGGTACCGTACCTCAGCACGGACGTCAACAGGGGAAACGCCCTACTCTTTGGTATACGGCATGGAGGATGTCCTACCCATTGAAGTCCAGATACCCTCTCTCAGGATTATGAAGGATGTAGGTTTGAATGAAGACGACTGGATCCAAACCCGACTTTATCAACTGAATTTAATCGATGAAAAGAGACTTACTGCTATTTGTCATGGTCAGACGTATCAAAAGCGAATGATCAAGGCTTTTAACAAGAAAGTCATACGTCAATAATATCAGGTCGGGGATCTAGTGATCAAACACATCATACTACCGCAAGGTGATCCCAAGGGAAAATGGACCCCCACATACGAAGGGCCATTTGTGGTTAAGAAGATTTTCTCAGGAGGAGCTATGATTCTAACCACCATGGATGGTGATGACCTTCCTCACCCCGTCAATGCAGACATAGTGAAAAAATACTACGCCTAATCAAAGACCCGTTAGGTTGACTGGCCTAGGAAAAAATAAGGGCTTCCCGGTGAACCAAAAGGGTTCGGGCAAAAGTAAGGGATGAAAATGAAAAAACTGTACACCCGACAAGTCGAAAAACTGAAAAGGCGACTTGGGCAAAAAAGGGTATCCCAGTGGACTGAAAACCCGAAAGGGCGGTCCAGGAAAAAATTAGGGATCAAAGCATAACACTATGTCTCATTGGATCATCTTGCAACCAGACTTCGGTATCGACTATCAAGCTCGGAACGCGCCAATAAATCTGATCCACCTTCGACCAAGTAGCAAAGTGATGAGATGCTTGAGGATATAAAGGCAATAGTAGAGTTGGAACCCAGCGGGATTGTTTCATATGGATGTTCTTCTTTCTTTTTCACAAATTGTATAATTTCTATCCTTCGGCGGCGTTCTCTTACTAGGATGTCAGCCTCTTGTACAAAACGCCTGTTACAGGCCAAAAAGTGTGTTTTTGTTGACTTTTAAAATGACATATAATGTTTTGGATCATATCTCTCAAATGAAGCATTTTTTGGACTTGAGCTTAGAGAAAAAAAGTTGTAGATAATTAAATTTCCTTCAAAATGATATTTGGTTGAGGAAAATATGATGAAGCATGTGAAAGTTGTGCTTGGTTAAAGCTTAGTTGACTTCTCCTTAAGAAAACCCTAATTTGGTAACTTTTGACTTTTTATGAATCCTGAGTTTTCTTGATGGATTATGATCAACCCTTGATCAAATGATGAATGTGAATTCAAAATGTTAATGTTGACCAAAAATCTTGAGGTTTCACTGCATGTTGACCATAATTGACTTTTTTTGTCCAATGCAGTTGATTCTCAATCATCTGAGCAATTGGCTGAGCAAACTTGTGATTCAAGTCTTGAAATTTGGCATGAGAATTATTAAAGACATATAAGAAACCATGACATACACTTTAGGCCTTAGAAACCAAATCTTCCTTGAGAAAGTTTAAACTCTAGTTATAGGTCTATTGTTTAGGAGGAGAATTTTTCTGATCAATTCTTGAGTAACTTTCAGCAAATGAAGACCCTAGGAGAATGAGAAGATGTCTTGAAGAAAAAGGGAGGTCAAATTGTGGGCTACAACAACTGCCCCTATTCAACCTTCTTAAACCTGAAGTGTTAGACTGGCAAGTCTGCCATTCGTGGTCTGAAGGTAGAAGAGGATTGAACACTTAATTGCCCAGAAATTTGCACTCGCATGTGCATGAGGTGATGTTGTTGGTTGATAATATTACTAGAATGAGATTAAAGATGCCATTCGGAGAGGTGAAGGAATGTTGTTGGGGATGGGATTATGGATTCCATCACAGTAACTGTTGATAGGAGTATCAGAATGAGTCTACGCTTGACTATATCTGAAGAATGCTTTCCAGAATGAATCTCTGGGGAAAGTGCTTAAGTAGATGCTTGTCAGATTTAGTCTCTGTGGGAAATGCTTATCATATTTGGTCTCTGAGGGAAATTATTTTCAAATTTAATCTCTGAGGTAAATGATTGTCATGTAGATAGTCGCCCCGTCCTGTTTCGGGAATTGATCCACAATCTATTTTTGTTGGTAAACCCGTCCTGTTTCGGGAATTCACACCACCTGGCCATGTCGATAGTTGCCCCGTCTGTTTCGGAAATTAATCTTTGCCTAGTTATACAGATAGTTGTCTCATCCTGTTTTAGGAATTAATCTTTTCCTGGTCATACAGATAGTCGCCCCGTCTTGTTTCAGGAATTAATCTAGGACCTGCTTTTTATCGACCGTATAGATAGTTGCCTCATCTTGTTTCGGGAATTAATCTCTGACCTATTTTTTGTTGGTAAACCTGTCCTGTTTCGGGAATTTATACCGCCTGGTCGTATAGATAGTTGCCCCGTTTTGTTTCGAGAATTAATCTTTGACCTGTTTGAAAATTGTTGATGATATTCGTCTGTTTGCGGACTAACCTAAAAGAAATAAAGTTAGTTTCGTGCAATGTCATGATGTACGTAATGCACTGTGTAATGGTGTTCTCTAAATAAATGAGAATGTTATATGCGTTTTGTATTCATATGCAATGATGTTTTGTAAATGATATATGGATATGATATGTCGTTGAAGCTTATTGGTAGCTTCGTGTAACATTTTTGGCTGGGGAAAATAAATCTATGACTGTTGCTGGGAATGAAGAATATGAATCTTTAATCTTGTTTAGGATGTCTATCATGGGGATTCCTACTTTCTATTTGAGGATACTCCACTGGGAATGTTTTACTTTTTCTTGGGGATAGAAGAGTTCAGGAACATTGGTCGTTCATCGCCTTACCGGGGAATTTAGTTCTTATATATCCTGACCCGGGGATAGACGAGATGGATAACCTTTTGAGGTGTTGTCTGACTGAGTTTCTGATATGGATACCAACTTTTCTGTGGAGGACAAAGTTAAATGATATCTGGCCCAGTTTCAGGTTTCGTAGCAACTCTTTGGGGATAGCGACCTTGACTATACTTTGTTGGAGAAGATAATCTTACCGGGGATTTGCAGTAATCAGAGAAATGGAATTTGTTGGGGAAATAAATCCTACTGGGGAAATAAACCCTGTTGGTGAAATACACCCTGCTGGAGAAGAGAATTTTGTAGGGGATTTTACGGTGTTGGAGAAATAAACTCTGCTGGAGGATTAAATTCCTGTGAATTGTGATGAGGGAATCATTTCTAATGGGAATTGGTATTTCATAGTTGTGCTAAGGAAGTTTCCACTATACATTGGGGAAATGATAAAACTTCCTTATCCTCTAGGGGATATGCTGGGGATGATGATCATATCAAGCTATTCCTCAAGGATGTGGAGGTGAACTGATGGAAGATGCCTCAATTTCTATCTGAATGCATATCAGAATCACTGAGGAATGTATCTTTGTTGGTGATGAACTTGTGAAGGTAGCTCTTCGAGGATTTTCCTGTAGGGATTTGTGGGCGGCTTGAATGTTATCCCAATTCCTAGAGTCGTTAGTAAATGCTTATTCCTATTTTTATGCACATATTTGTTAACAATAATCATATTGATATGCATATGTTCATTCAATTTAGTCATTGGACGTTTTTGCAAACAAAACAGAGAAGGTAAAACAAATTTGAATTTTGAAATTATATTTGTATTGAAAGTTTTCCTATAAACGGGCAGTTTTGTACAAAGAGGAAGAGATCCTAGTAAGAGAAAATCACTGTAAAAAGTAAGAAAAATACAATGGAAAACAGCTATGTGGAAATGATCCTATCGGGTTTCAACTCTACTATTGCCCCTTTGTCTTCGAGCATCTCATCCATTACCATCAGAAGAAGTTGACTAAATTGATTTGTACCATTTGAACATGAAGTTAGTAAAAAAGCTTGTTGTATGTGGGTGATTCAACAGGACATAGTCGTACGCTTTAATCCCTAACTTTTTCCAGGACTTCCCTTTCGGGTTTTCAGTCTACCGGGATACCCTTTTCTGCCCAAGCCTCCTTTTCAGGTTTTCGACTTGCCGGGTGTACAATCTTTATATATATCCCTAATTTTTGCCTGAACCCTTTTGGTTTGCCGGGATGCCCTTATTTTTTCCTAGGCCAGTCAACCTAGTGGGTCATTTTCATGCGTAGTATTTTTAACTATGTCCGCATTCACAGGGTGCAGAAAAATCTTCACCGTCCATGGTGGTAAGTATCATGGCACCACCAGAAAATATCTTCTTGATTACAAATGGCCCTTTGTATGTGGGAGTCCACTTGCCCATGGGATCACCTTGTGGTAGGATGATGCGCTTTATTACTAAGTCATCATCCTGATATACCTGATTTTTGAATTTCTTGTTGAAGGCTTTAATCATACACTTCTGATACATCTGCCCATGACAAACAATCGAAGCCTTTTCTCATAAATCGGATTTATCTGGTCCAACCTAGTTTGAATCTACTCATCTTCATCTGAACCTGCATCTTTCATGATCCTTAGAGAAGGAATCTAGACTTTGACGGGTAGTACAACTTCCATACTATAGACTAGAGAAAATGGGTCTGCCCCAGTTGATGTCCGTACTGAAGTGTGATAGCCATAAAGAGGAAATGGTAACATTTCATGCCAATATTTGTATGTCACTGTCATCTTCTGTATAATCTTATTGATGTTCTTGTTGGCGGCTTCCACTGTGCCATTCATATTTGGTCGATACGGAGAAGAGTTGTGGTGTTTGATTTTGAACTGCATCCAGAGTTCCGTGATCATAGTGTTGTTGAGATTGATACCATTATCTGTGATGACCCTTTCACGGATGCCATATCGACAGATGATGTTATGCTTAATGAATCGGGCCACAACATTCTTTGTAACATAGGAAAACGAGGCTTCTTCAACCCAATTGGTGAAATAATCAATGGCGGCAAGGATGAAATGATGTCCGTTAGATGCAGTAGGATTAACATCTCCAACCATATCAATGCCCCACATTGCAAACAGCCAAAGAGCAGTGAAGATGTTCAGAGGAACCAGAGGCACGTGAACCTTATCAGCATAAATCTAACACTTGTGACAAGTTCTAGAATAGCGATGGCAATCAGTTTCCATGGCCGACCAATAATAACCCGCTCTCAGAATTTTCTTAGCCATCGTATGCCCACTATAGTGAGTGTTGTACCCCAAAATTTTCCCTTCCATGTTTGTCAATACATTTCAAGTGAGGTCCTTAAATTGCTCAAGGAAGTCCAAGAGTTTACCAGACAAACTCTCTCCTAAGGCAGTCTACCTCAAATTAGGGTTTCATTTTGCATCAAGATGCTTGAGTCCAAAGAATCCATAATGATCACCATTGTCCTAATATGTTATCAAGATCATCCATGTCAAGTTTCAAGCCTTGCAGAGAAAATTTGCTCAGTCAATTGCTCAAGGGCCTGAAAATCGACTGTGCTAGGGCAAAAGTCAAATGTGGCCCACATACAGTCAAACTTCAATATTTTTGGTCAAAATTATAATTTTAAAGTATTATTCATCACTTTATCAAGGGTTGATCATGATTCCACAAGGATTTCTCACAATTCATCAAAACTTAAAAGTTGCTAAATTAGGGTTTTGAAGGAAAAGTCAACTCAACTTTGACCAAGCATAACTTTCTCATACTTTATCAAAAATGACCCATCCAAAGCTCATTTGGAATAGGATGTACTTCCCTACAATTCATCCTCATCTCCCAAGTTCAAAATATGAACTCACAAGAAGATATGAATTTGGACATTATAGGTCATTTTGGAAAGTCAACAAAAACACCTTTTGGGTCAAAGATTCATACATGAACATGGAAGACTCAATTGAGATGAGACCAAAAGGGTTGCTTAGAGGATATCTTAAGATTTCTAAAAAGTCCAAGAACACATCTCTAGGGTCAAAATTGAGAGAGTTATGCATTGGCCAAGTTGACCCTTTTTGCAAAATTACCAAAGGTCAAATGTGTCCAAAATGGCATTTTTTTTTGCTAAATGGGCCCAACTTTTTATGTTTGCACTGAGTTTGTAATGTGACTCACGACCCATGAGCCCTTACACTTGTCATTCTTTTATTTTTGTTATTTATTTTGATTTTATTTCATTTAAATCAAATAAAATCAATATAAAATAATGAAAATATCAAAAATCATTAAAACCTTGAGATTTTGTGCATGATTATGTCCATTACACAACTGGAGACAAAATCAAATCGTGCAAGGCTTCATATGGACACAAAAAGATTGAAATTGCTTGTTTTGGAAAGATTTGGTGCAAGGATTAAATCATGGATCAATCTTCATAATTGGAAAAGATGATACAAACTTGAACCCTAATACACTCTAGTATACATAAGGAACAAATGCATAACAAAAGGGGGAGGGGAGAGGCCGTGAAAGTCAAAAAACAAAAGTGAGTTTTTGCAAAAAAAATGGGTTTCGAATTCCGGTTTAGAGGACGATTCAAGGCAATTTAAAGCCAGTAATCTATTCCTGGGCATGGAGTGAAGCCATTCCAATCGCTATCAAGGCAGAAAACTTGCAGAATTGTCAGCTACACCTCAAGGTTTTCACCCTCTAAACTCAAACTTGTTTCTTCAGTTTTACGTGTTTTGAATCTAATTCGCTTGCATAGACATGTTCATAATCATGCTGAGAATCTTCTTGATAGCCTGGATTTGAATTTCGATGCAGGAATGGCCGCTTGCCATAGTTAGGGTTCGTAAGCTCTAAATTGGGGAACCCTAGCTAGAGGAAAAATTGGGCAAAATTAAAGGCATTTTCATGTACAGGGGAGGAAATACAGTTGATATGTGCCCTTGATTGGAATTTGTTTTTCTTGAATTGCGTTTTAAAGATTTGCAGGTTTGTAGCTACAGACAAAAGTCGTTGATATAGCCTATAGAGACGAATATGACCGTAGGTAAAAGTATTAGGTCAAAAGCAACAGATCAACGAAGGAGACGCTGGCGTGGCCGGACGGAGTTTGCTGATTGGTTCATTCAAATTCCCAGGGACCCACTTGGGGCACGCGTGTGACAGCTGGGCATAGGCCTGATTCACTATCATATTATTTTTGTTGTATTATATTAACGATTGAGTAATTTGGTCCAATGGCAAGAGTGAGGGAAATTAAGGCGCTACATTCTGCAAGGGCATGATTTTCCTTTTTTTCTAAGGCTTTCTTGTAGGATTCTGTACCCCCATAAGACCAAACGTCCACCAAGCAACTCAAGATCTGGCCGTCCCACCCATCTACACCCCAGATCCAAGGCTATCCCTTGAAGGTCCACCATGCGCCTGGGTCAATCATGCACACATGAGTGGGAGAAGTCAACAAGGCCTGGATTTGTTGGGCTCAGAATTGCAAACAACACCCCCTTTTTGCTAATGCTATCAGGCCCATTCATTTCTTTTCTCTAATTTATTTCTCTTATTTAATTTAACTTTCTTAATTATTTTTAACAAAACTAATTTCTTTTTCACAAAAAAATCATAAAATCAAAAATTTACAAAAAATTAGAATTAGATTTTAATTTTATCAAAAATTAATTTTGTTAATATAATTTAGTTTAATTTTATTTAGGGAAATTCTAACCTTTTTTATATAATTGAAACCAATTAGAAAAATTAGGGTTAGGCTCTTGATTTAATATTTATTTCTTTCTCAAAAATAAAAAATACAAAAATAGGTTAATTTAATTATTTTTCTTAAATTAAAATTAATTAGGTAATTAGGTTTTGTTATTATTATTCAATTGCGCTTTATTTTCTCAAATAACACAAAAACGAAGAAAAAAAGATTTTCCCTTTAAATTACAATTAGGTATAGTTGGGGTCAAAACCCTAATTACTTTGCATTCGATTCATCGCGCGTTTTTATTATTTTTTTGCAATATTGATGTAACTATTTACGGTATGTAATAGTTAAAATTAGGATTTTCCTTATTTATCGTCTTTTGCGGGTTTTTTTGGCTACGTAATTAATCCCGACCCCGAAGCCTTGTAATAGCGTAGGTTTATTTTCTCGCATTTTAATTTTCACAAATATTAACTATTTAGATGTATGTTAATAGGATTGTATGACAAGATTGCATGATAATTTAAAACGGCTAGAAAACCCTAATGTGCAAAGATAATAACTGAAATCAAATCACTCGCACATGTGCACTCTTAGGGTATACTCTCACTTCGGTTGCCTTCGGTAAACGATCATTAAGTATAGGGTGTCTTAGTGGTTGCCCTCCTGTCTAACAAAGATCAAAAGTCCCGTTCGAAAATGTTGCCTCAGAAACGTCGCCTCGGAAAGGTTGCCTCGAATATGATCTTAAGACTCTAGGGTTATTACTAAGATGTCCTAACATTACTTTAATGATCGTACGTACCTTACGAATTGACCCTTACAAACTCCAATGATGGTGCTACCTATTTCTCAATAGTAGGATAGCGCTGTCTAAAGGAAACAAGAACAAAAACGATCTTTTTTCGAGTAGGTAGATAACTATTAGGTACTTGCTCAAAACAATAAATCTTTTACACCATACACTTTCAAACAAACTTTTCAAACTAAAGTTTTCAAAACACTTCGTAACACTCTTGAGGGTAGAAACAAGGGTTAAAACGAACTAAAACAAAACTTTTCAAAACAAGCACACACAAGAAATTTTAAAAGATGAGCAAGTACCGAAGAGCCCATGGAAAACCATGTATAGAAAGGGTGCTAACACCTTCCCTTTTTATAATCTACCCCCCGTACTCAGAATATCTCAAAAAAGGATTTTTTCTGTGCTTTTTTCCTTTCCGGTTGGATGAAATAAAAGTCGGTGGCGACTCTTGCTTACCGCGACATTTGGCGAATACAAAATGAAAAACGCAAACCAGCATTTTCAAAACAGTCGGTTCTGACACCCTATCACAGTGAGTACCAAATATGCCTTCATGCATATCTTCCATAATCTTTTCAGCTTCTTTCTTGTCCATACAACGAAGCATGGTCAAATCGTGGTTGCATTTATATAAAATTTAGTTGCTCAGAAAGAACTTGGCAGAGAACCTCTATAGGAATTTCTTGTCATTGATAGATGTACATTTAGGATATTCCTGATCCTCAAGGTATCTTTTCACTTCACGGTACCAAGGCTTCTCTTCCACTCCCTCAGTATCAACTTCATAGTAATGTGTCAGTTCATCTAGTTTTTCAATGGTAATTTGAGGAGCTTCGTTGGCTCACCTGACCTTGAACATAGATGACATGGTAGCCAATGCGCCTGCCATATGGTTCTCTTCTTGTGGAATATGTTCAAAAGTGATCTCCTTGAAGTATGTAATTAGTGTCAATACATGCTCACAATAAGGAATGAGATTTGGATGCTTCGTATCCCATTCTCCCTTAATCTGACTGATCACTAAGGCTGAGTCCCCATATACGTTCAATAACTTGATTCTTAGGTCGATAGCAGCTTTGATACCCATGATGCACGCTTCATATTCGGCCATGTTATTGGTACAGTCAAAGTACAATCTGGTAGTGAAGAGCGTATGGAAACCCTTGGGATAGATAATCACGGTACCGATTACACTTCCAAGCGTGTTGGAAGCTCCATTCAAAACCATATTTCATCGGGATCCTGGCTCAGGTCCTTCCTACGGTCCAGGTACTTCACAATCTGTAACTAGCATAATATTCTCATCCGGGAACTCAAAATTCATAGACTGATAGTCGTCTACAGCTTGATAAGCCAAATGATCTCCCATTACACTTCCTTTGATTGCCTTCTGAGTGGTGTACTGAATGTTGTATTCTACTAAGACCATTTTCCATTTGGCTATTCTTTCGGAGAGAGCGGGCTTCTCGAATATGTACTTTATGGGATCCATTTTAGAGATCAATAAGGTAGTATGGGTCAACATATACTGTCTTAGTCGGCGATCAACCCATGCCAATGTGCAACAAGTTTTCTCGAGCAGTGAGTATCTTGTTTCACAGTCGGTAAACTTTTTTCTAAAGTAGTATATTGCATGCTCTTTTCGACCAGACTCTTCATGCTGCCCCAGTACATACCCCGTTGAATTCTATAATACTATTAGGTACATGATCAAAGATCTTCATTCAATTGGTGGCATCAGAATTAGAGGTTCTTGGAAGTACGCCTTAATTTTTTCGAAGGCTATGTGACAATCTTCGTTCCACTTCACTACCTGATCTTTCTTTAGTAACTTGAAAATTGCCTCAAAAGTAGCGGTCAAATGAGAAATAAATATAGAAATATAATCCAGTCGTCCCAATAAACCTATGACTTCCTTCTCAGTATGGGGCACAGGCATATCTTGAATGGCTTTGACTTTGGTGGGATCAACTTCAATACCTTTACCACTGATAATGAAACCCAGGAGTTTACCGGATCTTACCCCAAAAGTGCACTTGTTTGGATTCAATCTTAGCTTGTACTTCTTTAGTCTCTCAAAAAGCTTGTGTAGATGATCAAGATGTTCTTCTTCAGTCTGAGACCTGGCTATAATGTCGTCGATGTAAACCTCTATCTCCTGATGAATCATGTCATGGAACAGAGCTACCATAGCACGCTGATATGTTGCGCCGGCGTTCTTCAAACTGAAAGGCATAACCTTGTAACAGAAAGTGACCCACTGTGTGACAACAATAGTTTTCTCCATATCTTTTGATGCCATCTTAATATGACTATAACCCGAGAAGCCATCCATGAAGTAAAATACTTTATGCTGAGTGGTGTTGTCAACCGGAACATCAATATGTGGAAGCAAAAAGTCATATTTGAGGCTTGCCCTATTAGGATCCCTGTAGTCTACACACATACACACTTTGACATCTTTATTTGGTACCGAAACAACATTTGCAACCCATTGAGGATAGGATGTAACATCTAAGAAACCTGCATTGAATTGCTTCATAACCTCAGCCTTGATCTTCTCAGAAATCTCGAGACGCATACGACGGACCTTCTGCTTTATTGGAGAATAACCCTCTTTCATTGGCAAATGGTGAATCACAATATTAGTATCAAGCCTTGGTGTGATGCAGTGGGAAGAACTAACTGTTTTTGGAATGCTGGTTTGGGTTTTGCGTTTGTTTTCGCAAAATGTTGCGGTAAGCAAGAGTCGCCACCGACTTTTATTTTATCCAACAAGGAAAGGAAAAAAAGCACAGAAAAATTCCTTTTTTGAGATTTTCTGAGTACGGGGGGTAGATTTATAGAAAGGGAAGGTATTAGCACCCTTTCTATCTGTGGTTATCCACGGGCTCTTAGGTACTTGCTCATTGTTTTCAAAATATTGCTTTCTTTGTGCTTGTGGGTTTTGAAAAAAGTTTTTGTTTGAAAACTTCGATTTAACTCTTGCTTCTTTCCTCAAGAGCGTATGAAGTGTTTTTGAAAACTTTGTTCGAAAAGTGTAAGTGTGAAAAGTTTTTGTTTTTGAAAGAGAGAGTATCTAAGAACCATCTACCTACTCGAAAAAGGAATCGTTCTATGCTATCTTCCTTTAGACAATGCTATCCCACTATTAATGAGTGGATAGCACCATCGTTGTAGTTTAAGGGTCAATTCGAATTAGGGACATGCGGTCACTAAAGCAATGTTAGGACGCCTTAGCGGTAACCCTAATGTCTTAGATCATTTGTTTTGAGGCAACAATATCCGAGGCAACCGTTTTGAGGCGACTATGATCTTTAGACAAGAGGGCAACCTCTAAAGTGACCTATACTCAATGACCGCGTACAAAGGCAACCAAGTGGGGTGTACCCTAAGAGTGCGCATGTGCGAGTGTGTCGTTTTCAGTTATATTTTGTCTTTGTACATGTTAAGGGTGATCTAAGTTGATTTTAGGTTAAAACATTCAGTCTTGTCATGCCATCCTATTATTAAACATCTAACAATTATAATTTGCAGAAAATAAAATGTTGAATTTAAATTACTAGGCGTTGGGTATTTACATCGCCGAAGACAAACCCTTTAAAAATAAATAAAGCGATAAAAAATAAATAAAGGTCCTATTAAGCTATTATAATTCGGAATCAGATACATAAATGGATGAAAGAAAATAAATCGCGTGCGAGAAATTAAGTCGAGTGCGAGTTTAGGGTTTTGACCCTTTTTTTGAAAGAAAATATTTTTTTGTTGTTTATTTTAAGAAAGAAATTAATCTAAATTAATTACTAAATTAAATTAAATTAAATAAATAAATTAGTTAAATGAAAAAATTATTTTTGGGTTTCTTGTTATTTTAAGAAAGAAAATAAAATTAATTGAATTAGTAAAAACCTAATTAAGTCTAATTTAATTTTAATTATTTACAAAAATATGTTAAATTTATTCTAATTAAAACCTAAGTTAATTTAATTAGTGTTTATTAATAAAATTTAAATTAAAATTTGATTTGATAAAGAAAATATTTTTGTGGTTTTAATTTTATAAAGAAAAGAATTTTTGATTGGTTAGTAAATGTAATAAAAATAATAAAACAATTAAAATAAACAAAATAAATAAAATAAGAGAGTGAGGGGGTATGGGCCTGAAATTGGGAGTTTGAGAAGCAAATTGAAGCCCAAAACGCTGGCCCTGTTGGACTTTTTTGAGATCTGGTGAGCGCGTGTTGACTTTGACCATGATAGACCTCCAGATCCTGGCCACCAGATTTGGCCTTTGGACATCTGGCCATTGGATGCTTGATGGTGCATGATACACTACAAGCCTGGATATGCACATGATCACCTGAAGAAGAAAAATATCAAAGAAGTGGAGGACCTGGGATTCGAACCCAGGTCCTGATTGATATTGGACACCTGCCTTGCCAATACGCCGAACTGCTTTGTTTGTTAACATATTACATAATAATAATAATATAACAAAACTGCAATTATTAACCATAAAAATAAAACGCGCGAAAAAACATTTGAATGGGCCAACCGGAGGATGACACACACTCATCCCTGTCCTCAGGCCTGTAATAATATTACCTGCGGATTTGAATCCGCAACTAAATGCACAGGCTTGCTCCAAAATTCATTCCAGGCCACAAAAATGAATTCTAAAGACATGGTTGTCCTCGTCCTTCCCTCCCGGTCACAACCATGTCCCTTTTGTAGTCTAATTTCACCTGAAAAGAGAAACCCCTAAAATGCTTCCAAGAACCCTAACTATGGCGCTTTACATTACAGGTTAGATAAACAAAATTGAATAATGCAAAAAGCTTAGAAATGTTGTGAGGATTACAAATATGCAAGCAATTTGTTCAAATGATGCAAGAATGAAAAATTACAATTTCAAGAACAAGGGCGTTTATCGTGACACTTACAGCGCTTGTGGAGGTCTGAGAATGCTTGCTTTTGATCCAGATCGCTTGTGTGAACACCCAGGAAGAGATTGGGACCGGTCCCAGCTTCTGAAAATGCCTCTAACTATGGATTCGATTTCAAGACTTTTGTGACTTTTTTCAATTTCTGTTCTTCCCATGCCTGCACTTTCCAACCCTTGTTTCGATCTCTTTTGCTTTCTTATGTACTATGGAATGTATTAGGGTAACAATTTTGGATTGAATCTTTCTAAATCAATGCATTGGAATTTGATTTGATTCACTCTTTACAACTTGCCAAATATCAATCTTTTTTCACATGATATTGTATGATTCGAGTTTGATGATGGTAATGATGATAATTACAACCTGAAACAGCCAAAAAATCTTGGGTAATCAAAGCTTTGGATTTTATATGATTTAATTTTATTTAAAATGAATAAATTCAATAAAAAATCAAATAAAATAATAAAAATAAAACACGGGCTCATGGCTGAAGCTAGGACACGTGGACAATGATGCAAGCTCAAATTAAGTGGAAAAGAATGGGCCCATTTGACAAAATTTAAAGTTTTGGGGATAGTTGACTTTTGGCAATTTTGCAAAAATGTCCAACTTCAACAATGCATAACTTCTTCAATTTTGAACCTTTCGAAGTGTTCTTGGACTTTTTAGAAAGCTTGAGTTGTCCTCTAACCAACCCTTTTGGTATCATATCATTTTGATATTCCATGCTCAAGTTATAAGCTTTGGCAAAAAAAGGTGTTTTTGTTGACTTTCAAAAATGACCTATAATGTCCCAATTTATAACTTCTTGTGAGTGCATTTTTTGATATTGGGGTATGAAGATGGATTATAGGAAATTGCATCCTCTTAAAAATGAGATTTGGATGGGTCATTTATCATAAAGTATGAGAAAGTTATGCTTGGTCAAAGTTGAGTTAACTTTTCCTACAAAACCCTAATTTAGCAACTTTTGAGTCTTGATGAATTTTGAGCAATCCTTGATGAACCATGATAAAACCTTGATAAAATGATGAAATATACTTCAAAATGGGAATGTTGACAAAAAATCTTGAGGTTTGACTGTTTGTAGGTCACAGTTGACTTTTGCCCTAGCACAGTCGATTTTTGGACCCTTTGAGCAATTGACTGAGCAAACTTCCTCTGCAAGGCTTGAAACTTGATATGGATGACCTTGAGAACATATTAGGACATTGGGGAGAACTTGAGGTCATTTGGACTCAAATATCTTGATGCAACACAAAACCCTAATTTGGGGTTGACTACCTTAGGAGATGACTTGTCTGACCAACTCTTGAGCAAGCTTGAACCACTTGGAGATTTTTCTTGCAATGTTTTGAGAAATATGAGAGGGCAAATGTTGGGGTACAACAGCTGCCCCTGTTCAATCTTATTAAACCTGAGGATGTAGATTGGCTTCGTGCCTTTCGGGATCCGAAGGTGGAAGAGGATTGAACACTAGAGTGCCCAGATATTTGCACTCGCATGAAGTGGTATCAGCCTTGTGATGTAGGGAATGGGCTTAGAGATGCCATTTGGAGATTTCTGCCGGGAGGATGGGCTTAAAGATTCCATCTGCAGGAGTGTCGATTGCATAAGAGATTCCTTAGCGAGAACCTACATACCTGTTGTTATGGAAGATTCCGCTGGGGAAATCTGATCTTTGTCGAGATTTAGGAGCTTGCCTGTACTTCAACTGAGGATAATTCAGTTGAGATTTAAGAACTTGTCCATAATTCAACTGGGGGAACTATGTCGAGATTTAGAACCTTATCTGTAATTTAAACGAGACTAATTCAATTGAGATTTAGGAATTTGTCAGTTCTTCGACTGAGGGAAGCATCTTCATCAAGATCTAGGACTGTCTGTTACTTCAACGGAGGATAATTCTGTTGAGATTTAAGAACTCGTCTACACTTCGACGGAGAAAAATTGCCGAGACTTAGAACCTTATCAGTAATTCAACCGAGGATAATTCAGTTGAGATTTAGGAACCGGTCAATTCTTCGACGGAGGAAAATTGCCGAGATTTAGAACCTTATCTATAATTCAACCGAGGATAATTCAGTTGAGATTTAAGAACCGGTCAGTTCTTCGACTGAGGAAAACATCTTCATCAAGATCTAGGATTGTCTGTTACTTCAACGGAGGATAATTCTATTGAGATTTAAGAACTCGTCCACACTTCGACGGAGGAAAATTGATGAGATTTAGAACCTTATCTGTAATTCAACCAAGGATAATTCAGTTGAGATTTAAGAACCAGTCAGTTCTTCGACTGAGGGAAACATCTTCATCAAGATCTAGGACTATTTGTTACTTCAACGGAGGATAATTCTGTTGAGATTTAACAACTCGTCAACACTTCGAAGGAGGAAAATTGCCGAGATTTAGAACCTTATCTGTAATTCAACCGAGGATAATTCAGTTGAGATTTAAGAACCGGTCAGTTCTTCGACTGAGGGAAACATTTTCATCAAGATCTAGGACTGTCTGTTACTTCAATGGAGGATAATTCTGTTGAGATTTAAGAACTCGTCCACACTTCGATGAAGGAAAATTGCCGAGATTTAAAACCTTATATGTAATTCAACCGAGGATAATTCAATTGAGATTTAAGAACCAGTCTGTTCTTCGACTGAGGGAAACATATTCATAAAGATCTAGGACTGTCTGTTACTTCAACGGAGGATAATTTTGTTGAGATTTAAGAACTCGTCCACACTTCGACGGAGGAAAATTGCCGAGATTTAGAACCTTATTTGTAATTCAACCAAGGATAATTCAGTTGAGATTTAAGAACTGGTCAGTTCTTTGACTGAGGGAAACATCTTCATCAAGATCTAGGACTGTCTGTTACTTCAATGGAGGATAATTCTGTTGAGATTTAAGAACTCGTCCACACTTCGATGGAGGAAAGTTGCCGAGATTTAGAACCTTATCTGTAATTCAACCGAGGACAATTCAGTTGAGATTTAAGAACCGGTCAATTCTTCGACATAGCTGAGAACTTAACTGCATCCTTCCTGAAAGGTAAAGGTCATTCGTATGCAATGCATGATATATATCAAGCAATGATGTTCTCAAAATAAATGAGATTGTGTTGTATGATGCGTATATGCATGTATCATGATGTACGAAAATGTAATATTTTTAGCTGGGGAAAATAAATCCCGTATAGCTGCTGGAGAAAAAATTCGAATTCTTCGTTTCCGCTGGGGATGGCGAACGAAGATGTTGCGAGAATAAACCTGCAGGAGAGGATATCTCCGTTGGGAAATAAACTGATGAGGAGATTACTCTGTGGGGAAGAGATGTTCTGCTGAGGATTCCACCAATAAATTCCGTTGGGGATGAATTACCGTTGCTGGTGATACTGAATCCTGTTGGGGGTTGAATTCCTGTTTGGGAAAGGAAAGAACTCCGCTGGGGTTGATCTTTCAGTTGCGACTTCACTGGGGATAACCTGTTAGAATCTAATGGGGATAATCCTTTGAACTTTGCTGGGGACGATCTTCCGAAGTCTACTGGGGATGATTCTCCACATTCTACTAGGGAAGCTTTTTCAGACTGCACTGGGAAAATTTCAAACTCCACTGGGAATATTTTGTATTCTACCGGGGAATATTCTTATGCTCCATTGGGGAATATTAAGACTACCGAGGATATTAAGCCTTTTCAGTGCTGATGGTAGATAACCTCTGCTTGGGGAGAATATTACCGATTCATTCACAGTTGCAAGTCTCAGCCGGGGAGAGCTTATTATTACTGTCTTACTCTGCGGGGAGTGAAAGCACCTTGGCCATATTCTTCAGCTAAATTTACCTTTGTACCTGATAGACAAGGCAACTGTACAGTTTGGACAATTTTATTGCCCCTGTTTCTGATATTACCAGTAATCGTCTTTTGTTTCGCATGTAAATATTTATGAGCAGCAATTAATGTCAAATGCATATATCAAAAATGAACATTGGACGTTCTTTGCAAAACAAAACAGATAAAGGAAAAACAGTTTGAAATTTCTTTGAAGATGAATTATATTTATTTTGAAGTTTGGCCTGTAAATAGGCATTCTTGTACAAGAGGCTGACGTCCTAGTAAGAGAACACCGCCGAATAATAGAATTTATACAATTTGTGAAAAACTAAATAAAACAGCTATGTGAATGATCCCACTGGGTTCCAACTCTGCTATTGCCTTTATGTCTTTGAGCATCTCATCACTTTACTACTTAGTTGAAGGTAAATCAGATTGATTAGTGTCGTCCGAGCTTGGTAGTTGATACCGAAGTCTAGTTGCAAGATGATCCGATGAGACATAGTATTACGCTTTGATCCCTAATTTTTTCCTGGACGGCCCTTTCGGGTTTTCAGTCCACCGAGATACCCTTTTTTGCCCAAGCCGCCTTTTCAGGTTTTCGACTTGCCGGGTGTGATACGGTGGGAGAACTGACTTGGGTTTTGTGTTTGTTTTTGCACTTGTTCGGTTTAGCAAGAGTCGCCACCGACTTTTTATTTTATCCTAAGGAAAGGTCAAAAAGCACAGGAAAGACCTTTGAGATGTTTTCGTGGGTTCGGGGGGTAGATTATGAAAAGGGAAGGTGGTAGCACCCTTTTCATCCATGGTTATCCATGGGCTCTTAGTTACTTGTTTTAGATCACTTCCCTTTGCTTTTTAATTGCTTGAAAGGGTGTTTTATGAGTGTGGTTTTGAAAATGTTTTGAAAAAGATGCCTTGTCTAAGAAACCATTGTAATGACTCTTGTTTGAGTATATGCAAAGGTGTTTGTCTTTTTGAAAAGATGTTTCAATGTTTTTGAAAGTTTGTTATGAAATTGTGTGGAGATGTGTGTTTGAAAAATGGCAAGGATGTTTTGCAAGTTTGATCAAGTAACTAAGAGCTATCTACCCTAATTTACTCAAAGATCTTTCTTATGTTTTAAACCTTTTAACAGTGTTGTTTCACCATTGTGTTTGGTGAACAACCTTGCATTAGGATGTTTAAACGGGACAGGCGCAGGTCATCATATACAATCATTGAAGGCAACTTGTGAGACGCTCTAGAAATTTTGTAAGGGACGAGATCATTTTATCAAAGGCAACATCGAGGGTCATCGAGGGACTACGATCTTTGTTTATTGAAGGGACATTTTCTAGAGTGTCTCATACTCGAGGGACATGATTGCATTTTTCTGAGGCAACAAGCGAGGTTACCCTAGAGGTGCAAGTGTGAATTGTGTATTGATTGTCATGCATTTATCTTGTGTTAGGTTATCTAGCGGTTGATTTTGAATCTTCGCATACAAACCCTAATTACTATACAATATATGGAAAGCGATAAATTGCGGGAATTTAAAGTCTAAGCTATTACAAACAAGTATCCAGGGATGGGGGTACAAATGTTTACAAATGGGGATGAGTCTTATCAGAATAGTAGTGTCCAACTATTATTTACAACCAAATCGAATCGTCGCATTCTCAAAAAATATAGCAAGGTATAAGAATAAAAGAGAAACAAAAGCATTGTATGATGCACATGGTTATTTACAAACAATATAAATTAAGTATTATTATTTATTTTTGTATTTCTTTGTTAATTATATAAACAAGGGTTTTAAAGAAAAGAAAAGAAAATTGTTTAAGTTTAAGTATTCTATTATTTATGTATTTAGTTAATGTTTTTAGAAACTTGTATAAGATTAATTAAACAAAAGTTTTAAAATTAATTAACTTATTAAAATCTAATATTTACATATTTTTAAGTGTAATAAAAAAAGTATTGTTAATAAAACTTAATATGAAAAATAAATAAATTAATATATTATTTTAATTTAACAAAAGAATTAGAAATTAGGTTTCTATATATATAAAAAAAAAGAATAAGGTGATAAAATGTATTTGATGTATAAACATGAGAAAAATAAGAAAAAGAAACTAAATGGGCTTGGCCCAAGTAAAAACAAACAAGATAATAAAAAAAAGGGGGTACAAGCGCCAGTTTTGAAATTGGGCTTAGGGTTTGTGCATGGGGCAGGCCCAACGGGTTTGACAATGCTTTTTTTTTGTTTAGGGTTCATTGTGTTTTGTTCAGAATAGGGTTTGTGTTTGAACGGCGCCGCTCTCCACCTTCTTCTTCGCCTCTTCATCCTTCTCGAACGTGAGCTTCTGATGCCTCTCTTCGCCTCCGGCCACTAGGCGCCATCTCCACTCTCCTCTTTCCACGATTGTTCAGGCGGTGCTAAAAGGGTAACGACTTTCAGCTTTTTTCGTCTTCGTGTGTTTTAAGGCTTTTAGATTTCCATCTTGCATGTTATTATTTCACAATGTTTTAACCATGGATGTTCGCGTTTGTGTGAGGTGTGACGCAGAAAAAGGAAAGAGAAAAATACTACCTTGCTGATCTCGTTCTTGATGGAGAGGGAGTTTGGGATGGAGGCGCTCTAGGGTGGCCGAGGCGGAGAGATCGATGATGACAAAAGCTTGGCGTTCTGGTATTTCGTATCTTTAGCCTTGAACGTTTAATGATGATAGCTTTCTGAAAACACTTTTGGATCTTCTTTTCTTCTTCTGATTTGGTTGCCTTGTTGTCGTTCTGATTAGGCTATATTGATGAACTTTAAATCTCTCTTTGGCTTGATTTGTTTTCAATGATGAGTATTAAACTGAGATACTTGTGCTTCTGAGTTGCTTTTGATAATTTGTGACTTTATTCCTCTCTTTTGGCTTGGTTAGTTCGATCATGTGATGAATTTGATTCTGAGGGTTTTTGGGTTTGCTTTGAGTTTGGTTACTTGATCTTGAAGGCAGGTTGAATGTTTGTACGGGGTTTAGGTTTTGACAGGCTATGCAGGGCTTTGGCTTGAATGCTTGCTATGCAGGCAGGCTTGAGACAGGCTTGCTTGCTTGAAGACAGTTTTGAGGCTTTGTTGTTTGCTTGCTTGAAGGCAGGCTTTAGGCAGTTTGAAGCAGGCTTGAGGCAGGCTTGGTCCTTAGGCTCGCTTGAAGGCAGGCTTGAGGCAGTTTGAAGCAGGCTTGAGGCAGGCTTGGTCCTTAGGCTCGCTTGAAGGCAGGCTTGAGGCAGTTTGAAGCAGGCTTGAGGCAGGCTTGGTCCTTAGGCTCGCTTGAAGGCAGGCTTGAGGCAGTTTGAAGCAGGCTTGAGGCAGGCTTGGTCCTTAGGCTTGCTTTTATAAGTTTTGCAACTTATATAGGCAAGCTTTAAGGTTTCTGGAGGTTTCAAGGCTTGTTGCCTTAGGCTTACTTGATACAGGCTGGGGTTTTATGCTGGCCTGTGCTTATGTTTCTAACATAGGTTTGAAGTTTTTGAGCTTGTTAGTTTTTGAGAGGCTTTGATGTTTTACAGTTTTGTGTTATGTGTTTACAGCTTTGTGTTATTCTGTCCTCCTTTAACGGTGTTAGGATAATGTTATATTTATCTATGTCTTAAGCCTGCAAAACTGTAAGCCTCTACTTCTCTCCCTCTTTTCTCTCTCTATTAAAGCATATTATATTGCTTAAAGGTACTTTTTTTCTGAAAAGGTGTTGGCTGGAAAGTGATGAAGAGATTTTGACAAGTTGCTTGCAATTTGGTTTTCATTCTGCATATTGTACTTTCTTCTTTTCTTTGATGACAAATTGATAGCTTTTTTGACAACTTTGGTTTGCTTTTTCAATAGCTTGTTTGTTCAGTTTGAACTTTGCAATTTGTTTGTTTCAGTTTGAACTTTGCAATTTGGTTTGGCATTTTCAGTAGCTTGTCCCTTTTTATGTAGCTTTGTTCCTTTTGCTTAATTGATTTACATGTTTGCAAAATAATTTTTCTTTCCTCTTTGTGAACCAAGAAGAGAGTCTTCTTGTGATTTGCAAAGAGGATGAGAAAAATATGATGAAAATCAAAACAAATTGATTCCGGCCAACCACCTTTAATGATGAGTTTTTGATTAACTGTCTGAAAATGCATTTTCAATTCATCTGTATTGATTTCTCCTTTTCTGGCTTTGTAGGTAAATATCAATTGGGGCAAGGGAAGCAGTAGTAGAAGATGAAGACTTCAAGAAACTTAGGATGATTGTTTTATTTTATTTTTAATCATTGTAATTTATTGTAAATACTGTAAATAAATTTACTGTATCAAATAAACATTTGTAACAACAATTAAAAAATGAATAAAAAATCTTGTGTCTGATAATTCTTGATTTCTTCTACAATTGCTTATTTAATTATTTAAATTTCTTGAATTATAATAATTGGAAATTATCCCAATAATTGTAACTAAGATAATATAAATTATCAACAAACATCGCAGTCTCATAGCCTTATATTAACCAACAATAAGCTCGGCGTTCCAATTAACCATATGTATTGCACAGTCATACAAACAAACGTCCATACGCCTTTCACTCCACTGATTAAACCAACACTTCAAACTCTTAATCAGAAGCCTCAGCTTCTATCCCAGAGGTTCAGGTTTTGAGAAACAAACTGAAATCTTGAACAAGCGTCAAAGCAGTGTGACAGTCAAATGAAATGCTGTGGATTCCAATTCTTTTGAGAATGCGCGTGCAAACCCTAATTCTGAATTTATTGTCAAAGAAACGTTTGCTTGATCAAAACCTGAGCCAAACTCAACCAAATCAATAGAAACCCTAATAATCTGCTTGGACTGATTCAAAATCAATGGAAACCCTAATTTTGGATTTAACTGATAAGAAGAGCCGGTTTGACCGATTCTCAAGCCAATTTGAAAAATCAGGGAAAACCCGAAGCTGTGATTTCTTGTGAAAAAGGGGAGGGCAAATTTTGGGGTACAATAGTTGCCCCTGTTCAATCTTCTTGAACCTGAAGAGTTAGATTGGCAAGTTTTCCGTTCGCGACTCGAAGGTAAAAGGAGATTGGACACTAGAGTGCCCAAAAAATTTGCACTCGTCAAAACGTAGTTGAGGGAATGGGCTTAAAGATGCCATTTGGAGATGGGCTTAAAGATGCCATCTGGAATGTGACAGAATCTTGTCGGGGGATGGGCTTATAGATGCCATCTGAAGGTGATTGTATCTTGTTGGAGATGGGCTTGTAGATGCCATCCAAGAATGTTTGTTAAACTGTGTGTTGTCGGTGAGTGGACGAGTATCAGAAAGGTACCCATGTTTGGGACATCTCTGAACTGAGGATCTGAATAAGCAATGAATTGAAATCCATGTTTGGAATCATCCGTAAACTGTTTTCAGTAATTGAGGAGTTGAATAAGAAATAGATTGACATCCGTGTTTGGAAGCATCCGTAAACTATTTTCAAAAGTTGAGTCTGAACTAGCGATAGATTAACATCCGTATTAGGAGAATCCGTAAACTGTTTTTAGAAGTTGAATAAGCAATAGATTGACATCCGTGTCTGGAAGCACCCGTAAACTATTTTCAAAAGTTGAGTCTGAACAAGCGATAGATTAACATCCGTATTAGGAGAATCCGTAAAATGTTTTCAGAGGTCTTGGAGTCTGAACAAGCGATAGGTTAACATCCGTATCTGGAGAACCCGTAAACTGTTTTCAGAAGTCTTGGAGTCTGAACAAGCGATAGATTAACATCCGTATCTGGAGAACCCGTAAACTGTTTTCAGAAGTCTTGGAGTCTGAACAAGCGATAGATTAACATCCGTATCTGGAGAACCCGTAAACTGTTTTCAGAAGTTGAAGTTTATTAATCTTATCCTGAAAAGGGTAAAGTATTAGCTGAAACAAAAAGTTATGTTGCATGGAATGTATGATGCAATGAACTGTATTTCATCAATGTTTATGATATATGAATGTCATGGTTATGTATGCAAGCTGAATAGCCGTCTTGCTGAGGAAGATAAAATCCGGATAGCTGGAGATAATGGATTCTTTGATTGTTGCCGGGGAAAGTGAATCTTTGACTGCTGCAGGCGATTGCAAGAATCTTTGATTGTTGAAGATGAGAAATCCTTGTTGACTGCTGACTGCTTGGGGAACAAGGACAACTTTGAAAATCTCTACTGGGAAGTTTAAAACCTGGGAGACTTATGCTGGAAAAAATGGGACTGAGAAACTTCAATCTGTTAGGGAAGTATCTCTGTGGGGAGAATGATCATTATTCTGAATGAGTGACAGAATGGCAACCGTGTCTGGAGCGTATCTGGACTGTATCTGGTGTTGAGATCTATATGAGAAGCAGAATGACTTCCGTATCTGGAGTGTATCTGGAACTGTAACTGGGATCTGAATGAGTGACAGAATGGCTACCGTGTCTGGAGCGTATCTGAAACTGTATCTTGGAGTTGAGATCTGTATGAGTAGCAGAATGACTTCCGTATCTGGAGTGTATCTAAAACTGTAACTGGGATCTGAATGAGTGACAGAATGGCAACCGTGTCTGGAGCGTATCTGGACTGTATCTTGGAGTTGAGATCTGTATAAGTAGCAGAATGACTTCCGTATCTGGAGTGTATCTGAAATTGTAACTGGGATCTGAATGAGTGACAGAATGGCTACCGTGTCTGTAGCTTATATGAAACTGTATCTTGGAGTTGAGATCTGTATGAGTAGCAGAATGACTTCCGTATCTGGAGTGTATCTGAAATTGTAACTGGGATCTGAATGAGTGACAGAATGGCAACCGTGTCTGGAGCGTATCTGGACTGTATCTTGGAGTTGAGATCTGTATGAGTAGCATAATGACTTCCGTATCTGGAGTGTATCTGAAACTGTAACTGGGATCTGAATGAGTGACAGAATGGCAACCGTGTCTGGAGCGTATCTGGACTGTATCTTCCGACAGGTGATGAAGGAATTTTTGATGTTGATCGTAACTTCCAGCAGGTGATGAAGGAAATTTTGAACGACCTTGAGTTCCAACAGGTGATGAAGGAATTTTTGATGTTGATCGTAACTTCCAGCAGTTGATGAAGGAAATTTTGAACGACCTTGAGTTCCAACAGGTGATGAAGGAATTTTTGATGTTGATCGTAACTTCCAGCAGGCGATGAAGGAAATTTTGAACGAACTTGAGTTCCAACAGGTGATGAAGGAATTTTTGATGTTGATCGTAACTTCCAGCAGGTGATGAAGGAAATTTTGAACGACCTTGAGTTCCAACAGGTGATGAAGGAATTTTTGATGTTGATCATAACTTCCAACAGGTGATGAAGGAAATTTTGAACGACCTTGAGAGTGACATTTGAATGCCCCAAGTGATGATGAAGGAGACCTGCCCCAAGTTCACTGAACTTTTGAAATATTTGTTGAAATCTTGACTGGACTGCCCCAGTTTATCTCTGAAAGATTTGTTGAAATCTTGACTGGACTTCCCCAGCTTAACTGGATAAAACCAAACCAAATCTCTTTTTGCTGACGGGAGATTTTTGCAATGGGAATATCATTCCACTTGAAGTGATTTTACTCACCGAGAGAGCTTTCGTTCCTCCGAACATTTACTGTTGTGAATCCCTTTGCTGTCAAACAAATAAACATGTGCAAATAATGCAAAGTTTATGCTTGTCTCGAAGTTTTGAAAAATGCGTTTTTTAGCAGAAAACTTTTTATAAGACAAATTCAACACAAGATTTTTAGGGCAAAGCCTTACAGGAGTCAGGATACCTTTTGTAACAGTATGCTTTTGAACTAACCCATGTTTCAATTAGGACTTTTGAAGGGTTGTAACGTGGCCTGGTTCACGGTTTAAGAAACAAAGGATAAAGGCTCAAAGTATATTTGTACCCACCCGCTCTTCGTGATGTTCTTCAATCCTAAACTCATTAAATTGTGCGTCGCACTCTATTCGAGTTTGGAATGACTTTTGGGTGATGGTTCACCAATTGAATTTCATGGGAAGGAAGCCATCATTTTTTTTGCAACATTTTTCATGTTTGTTTGAGGATTCGTAATGACCTCTTTCTTTTGATTTGTTATCCCTAACTTTTGCCTGACTGTTCCTGTTTTCGAGATCACAGTCAGCGGGATGCCCCAGCTTTCTTAAGCCTCCTTTATAGGTTTTAGCTCAGCGGGCTTTTCTCTTTTGAGAGATTGACTGCCTATGAGATAAAGAACCATCACTGTCTTTTAGTTCCAAAGGAATGTTTCTGATGTCATTCGTTGTATTACGAACTGAGAGTTTGCAACTTCAATGCGCATCTTTTTTTGGATTAACTGAGAGACTACCCTGCCCCAGGTTTAAATCAAAGGTTTCAACTTGTTTAGAACAAAAAACTCCTACTTCTTTGGCTCGAAGGGGTTGACTAGGGATTATCTTCCTTATAACTCCAGTGTTTGGGATTTGAAAGAAATGCCTATACATCATCAGCGAGGTCTGTTCAAAAGCATACTGTATGAGATTATGGTATTGTTTCATCATCCTCCCTCTAAAGGCTTGTAGCTCTTTATCAAGAGTTAAATATCAAAAAGAAAGTAGAAAGCATAGTTTAAGAATAGTGAAAACGAATGGATGAATTCAAGACAAACATATGCAATGCATTAATGAAACAGAGTTTGACATCAACAAATAATTGTTCGAATAACAAAAGAAATTACAACTTGAAAATTCAAATGGAACAAAAGTCTCTCAGTTGAAACTTTGTCATTTCAGGTGGAGAAACCCTTAACGGAAGATTTTCATCTCGCCATCCGGCATGAATTTCATCACTCCATTGTCAATCAAGTCTTGGATCTTGTTTTTCAAAGCCTAACAGTCGTCGGTGTCATGTCCAGGACTATAGGAGTGGTATACACAAAATGCGTCAGGGTTATAGCTAGGAGAAGAAGTATTAGGATTCCGAATAGGACCCCTTAAACAGTCAGATTGACCTCTAACAAGCGTTCCAGTATTAGGGATGATGGTATGTCGGTCTCGGTGAACTGTCTTCCAGACGTATTTTGCTTACGCTGATTACCCCGTTGACGCCGACGAGGTTGTTGATGGGCTTGTGACCCTGAAGCAAGTAGAGGAGCTTTTCCCTTGTCTTCTTGTCTCAAAGGGGGTTGAATGATGACTTGATCTTCAACCTCAGATGTTTGCCCCACTGGGTTGTCCCGGAGCAGTCTGTTGACAAGAACCCTGAGCTCCTCTTGTCTTTGAGCCAAGTCCTGGATGAGAGCCATCTGGCCCACCAGTTGTCCCATCATCTGGATCCTCATTGTGGTCAGCTCAAACTGAAGTTCTTCCAACTGATCACTCCTGGCATTGATTGAATTCCCCTGGACCAGGCCCCTTGTGAGGAGAGCTTTCACTTCTTCTTGCCCCTGGGACAGGTTCAAGAACATTTCTTGAAGTTGAGCATTTTGATCCTGGATATCTTTGACAGTCCTCTCTAGAGTCATCTCTACTGAAATAAACAGTAGGAGAATAAGGAAACCTGAAAAGGAAAAACTGTTATGATGCAATGCATGATATGCAAATGCATGTTTTCAAGGATCTCGCGGGGTAAACACAAGAAAATGTTAGAGATTGAACTTTGATCAACAACTTTGATTGGAGAACTTTGTATCAGTGGATGTCTTTCCACGAGAATCAAGCTCACCATGTCAAGTGGGTCATAGCCCCTGATTCAAGTTGTTGCACTTGATCTTTGATGGCATTTGTTTGGAGGAGAACCCTCTTGCCCCTTGGTAGACGTCTGGTTCAACGTGACCCTGCATCAAAAGACCCTCGAGATCCTTGAAATGGTTATTGAAAATGCTATGGTATGATGTTATGATGTTATGTACATGTATGCAAAAGTAAGCAAGTGTATATACAGACAATCATATTCACACAGAGCAAACAAGTCCTTAGGTTTAGGCTTGCATGGGGTTTGTAGGTAAGTACCCTCCTGAATTTAGTTGGCTTAACTTGTCCTAAAATAGAAACCGGGTTCTAAGGAGCTCAATATCATTGGATTGTTTTCTATGTTCATTGTTTTGGTTTAGCCACTTAACTAGCGACCAAAATATCCCAAGAAAACAATCCTCAATGAGTGTAGTATCGAGTATCTACCAACTTCGGACTGCACCAAAGTCGGTCATCTCACTACCCCTAAAAAGGCCAAGATGGTCAAGTAAGGTTCTAAGAGTTCGTTAGTGCTTCATGACATCACTCAACGGCCCCGTATTCTCCTTGACTACTCAAAGGCTACTGGTACTCACAAATATGTCACACTAACATAGCTACTGCTTCAACCATGTCGGTATACCCCACACAGTTCCCTCACAGTTTATTGCTATTTACCTAAAAAGGTGCCCCCAAATCCAGGTGTAGGATTTATAGCAAACCCAAACAAGGAACCAAAAAAGTAAAGCAATCAAAGCAATCAAAGCAAGCATGTAAAGGTGATCTAAAACCCTAAGGTAACCCCACTTTTAGAATAATTATCCCCAGCAGAGTCGCCAGTTCTGTGATACGGTGGGAGAACTGACTTGGGTTTTGCGTTTGTTTTCGCACTTGTTCGGTTTAGCAAGAGTCGCCACCGAATTTTTTTTTATCCTAAGGAAAGGTCAAAAATCACAGGAAAGACCTTTGAGATGTTTTCGTGGGTTCGGGGGGTATATTATGAAAAGGGAAGGTTCTAGCACCCTTTTCATCCATGGCTATCCATGGGCTCTTAGTTACTTGTTTTAGATCACTTGCCTTTGCTTTTTAAATGCTTGAAAGGGTGTTTTGTGTGTGTGGTTTTGAAAATGTTTTGAAAAATATGCCTTGTCTAGGAAACCATTATAATGACTCTTGTTTGAGTATATGCAAAGGTGTTTGTCTTTTTGAAAAGATGTTTCAATGTTTTTGAAAGTTTGTTTTGAAATTGTATGGAGATGTGTGTTTGAAAAATGACAAGGATGTTTTGCAAGTTTGATCAAATAACTAAGAGCTATCTACCCTAATTTACTCAAAGATCTTTCTTATATTTTAACCCTTTTAACAGTGTTGTTTCACCATTGTGTTTGGTGAACAACCTTGCATTAGGATGTTTGAAAGGGACAGGCGCGGGTCATCGTATACAATCATTGAAGGCAACTTGTGAGACGCTCTAGCAATTTTGTAAGGGACAAGATCATTTTATCGAAGGCAACATCGAGGGTCATCGAGGGACTACGATCTTTGTTTATCGAAGGGACATTTGCTAGAGTGTCTCATACTCGAGGGACATGATTGAACTTTTCCGAGGCAACAAGCGAGGTTACCCTAGAGGTGTAAGTGTGAATTGTGTATTGATTGTCATGCATTTATCTTGTGTTAGGTTATCTAGCGGTTGATTTTGAATCTTCGCATACAAAACCTAATTACTATACAGTATATGGAAAGCGATAAATTGCGGGAATTTAAAGTCTAAGCTATTACAAACAAGTATCCGGGGATGGGGGTACAAATGTTTACAAATGGGGATGAGTCTTATCAGAATAGTAGTGACCAACTATTATTTACAACCAAATCGAATCGTCGCATTCTCAAAAAATATAGCAAGGTATAAGAATAAAAGAGAAACAAAAGCATTGTATGATGCACATGGTTATTTACAAACAATATAAATTAAGTATTATTATTTATTTTTGTGTTTCTTTGTTAATTATATAAACAAGGGTTTTAAAGAAAAGAAAAGAAAATTGTTTAAGTTTAAGTATTCTATTATTTATGTATTTAGTTAATGTTTTTAGAAACTTGTATAAGATTAATTAAACAAAAGTTTTAAAATTAATTAACTTATTAAAATCTAATATTTACATATTTTTAAGTGTAATAAAAAAATTATTGTTAATAAAACTTAATATGAAAAATAAATAAATAAATATATTATTTTAATTTAACAAAAGAATTAGAAATTAGGTTTCTATATATATAAAAAAAAAGAATAAGGTGATAAAATGTATTTGATGTATAAACATGAGAAAAATAAGAAAAAGAAACTAAATGGGCTTGGCCCAAGCAAAAACAAACAAGATAATAAAAAAAAAGGGGGTACAGGCGCCAGTTTTGAAATTGGGCTTAGTGTTTGTGCATGGGGCAGGCCCAACGGGTTTGACAATGCTTTTTTTTGTTTAGGGTTCGTTGTGTTTTGTTAAGAATAGGGTTTGTGTTTGAACGGCGCCGCTCTCCACCTTCTTCTTCGCCTCTTCATCCTTCTCGAACGTGAGCTTTTGATGTCTCTCTTCGCCTCCGGCCACTAGGCGCCATCTCCACTCTCCTCTTTCCACGATTGTTCAGGCGGTGCTAAAAGGGTAACGACTTTCAGCTTTTTTCGTCTTCGTGTGTTTTAAGGCTTTTAGATTTCCATCTTGCATGTTATTATTTCACAATGTTTTAACCATGGATGTTCGCGTTTGTGTGAGGTGTGAAGCAGAAAAAGGAAAGAGAAAAATACTACCTTGCTGATCTCGTTCTTGATGGAGAGGGAGTTTGGGATGGAGGTGCTCTAGGGTGGCCGAGGTAGAGAGATCGATGATGACAAAAGCTTGGCGTTCTGGTATTCCGTATCTTTAGCCTTGAACGTTTAATGATGATAGCTTTTTGAAAACACTTCTGAATCTTCTTTTCTTCTTCTGATTTGGTTGCCTTGTTGTCGTTCTGATTAGGCTATATTGATGAACTTTAAATCTCTCTTTGGCTTGATTTGTTTTCAATGATAATTATTAAACTGAGATACTTGTGCTTCTGAGTTGCTTTTGATAATTTCTGACTTTATTCCTCTCTTTTGGCTTGGTTAGTTCGATCCTGTGATGAATTTGATTCTGAGGGCTTTTGGGTTTGCTTTGAGTTTGGTTACTTGATCTTGAAGGCATGTTGAATGTTTGTATGGGGTTTAGGTTTTGACAGGCTATGCAGGGCTTTGGCTTGAATGCTTGTTATGCAGGCAGGCTTGAGACAGGCTTGCTTGCTTGAAGACAGTTTTGAGGCTTTGTTGTTTACTTGCTTGAAGGCAGGCTTGAGGCAGTTGGAAGCAGGCTTGAGGCAGGCTTGGTCCTTAGGCTCGCTTGAAGGCAGGCTTGAGGCAGTTTGAAGCAGGCTTGAGGCAGGCTTGGTCCTTAGGCTCGCTTGAAGGCAGGCTTGAGGCAGTTTGAAGCAGGCTTGAGGCAGGCTTGGTCCTTAGGCTTTCTTTTATAAGTTTTGCAACTGGTATAGGCAAGCTTTAAGGTTTCTGGAGGTTTCAAAGCTTGTTGCCTTAGGCTTACTTGATACAGGATGGGATTTTATGTTGGCCTGTGCTTATGTTTCTAACACATGTTTGAAGTTTTTGAGAGGCTTTGATGTTTTACAGTTTTGTGTTATGTGTTTACAACTTTGTGTTATTCTTTCCTCCTTTAACAGTGTTAGGATAATGTTATATTTATCTATGTCTTAAGCCTGCAAAACTGTAAGCCTCTACTTCTCTCCCTCTTTTCTCTCTCTATTAAAGCATATTATATTGCTTAAAGGTACTCTTTTTCTGAAAAGGTGTTGGTTGGAAAGTGATGAAGAGATTTTGACAAGTTGCTTGCAATTTGGTTTTCATTCTGCATATTGTACTTTCTTCTTTTCTTTGATGACAGTTTGATAGCTTTTTTGACAGCTTTGGTTTGCTTTTTCAGTAGCTTGTTTGTTCAGTTTGAACTTTGCAATTTGTTTGTTTCAGTTTGAACTTTGCAATTTGTTTGTTTCAGTTTGAACTTTGCAATTTGGTTTGGCATTTTCAGTAGCTTGTCCCTTTTTATGTAGCTTTATGCCTTTTTCTTAATTGATTTACATGTTTGCAAAATAATTTTTCTTTCCTCTTTGTGAACCAAGAAGAGAGTCTTCTTGTGATTTGCAAAGAGGATGAGAAAAATATGATGAAAATCAAAACAATCTGATTCCGGCCAACCACCTTTAATGATGAGTTTTTGATTAACTGTCTGAAAATGCATTTTCAATTCATCTGTATTAATTTCTCCTTTTCTGGCTTTGCAGGTAAATATCAATTGGGACAACGGAAGCAGCAGTAGAAGATGAAGACTTCAAGAAACTTAGGATGATTGTTTTATTTTATTTTTAATCATTGTAATTTATTGTAAATACTGTAAATAAATTTACTGTATCAAATAAACATTTGTAACAACAATTAAGAAATGAATAAAAAATCTTTTGTCTGATAATTCTTGATTTCTTCTACAATTGCTTATTTAATTATTTAAATTTCTTGAATTATAATAATTGGAAATTATCCCAATAATTGTAACTAAGATAATATAAATAATCAATAAACATCGCAGTCTCATAGCCTTATATTAACCAACAATAAGCTCGGCGTTCCAATTAATCATATGTATTGCACAGTTAAACAAACAAACGTCCATACGCCTTTCACTCCACTGATTAAAACAACACTTCAAACTATCAATCAGAAGCCTCAGCTTCTATCCCAGAGGTTCAGGTTTTGAGAAATAATATGAAATCTTGAACAAGCGTCAAAGCAGTGTGACAGTCAAATGAAATGATGTGGATTCCAATTCTTTTGAGAATGCGCGT